>OMOW01046351.1:0-10719 GCA_900312555.1 Lamprogrammus exutus
AAACTTGTCCATGTTACTGCAGGTTTCTTGAAATCCAAGAGGTTATTGGCCCCGACTGTTTTCAAAAACCAATTATAAAGAGATTAATGAGGAAAGCCTGACCAATATATCAACAAGACCAGTGTTTGAATTGCTGGGGGTCTGGGGGTCACCCCCCATTAGAACTAAGGGACCCTCAATAAGAGAGAAAAAAATTGCATCTGGGGAACCCCCTTAAAGTTTTCTCTGTCATAATTGATGCCCTCACATTGGGCGACCATCTCCTCTCTCTTGTTTTTACCATATTTTAATTGGAACCCCCCCCCCTTTAGATATATTTGGAACAGGCTGGCCCAGGATGCTAAAATGACTAGCCAGCTAATGTTATTGAGCAAGCTCCAGTCGCTGTTGAGCTCTATTACTGAGCTGTCTCGCAGCTTGTTTACAGCATAAACAATAATTTAACTTTTAAAATTTGTTTTATTATTGAATTAAAGCTATATCATCCCCATGTTGGGCAAACCTGCACATGTTCGAGAGAAACGCTTATCTTCATTTGTCAGTCACCTCTTTTGCGTTGTGAAATTTGTGCGGTGGTAGTGTGCCGGTTTGGCACTTGGGCGAGACATGGGTTCCAATCCTGCTCAGCCATTATTTATATGAATAATATTTTCTATTAAAGATTTCCAAAATAAATTATTCACTGTAGAAAGTTCTCCAAAGTGAAGAGAGTCTAAAAAAAACAATCAGGGAAATAAAAGTACAAAGATTTGACCAAAATAAATAAAAGAGAGGGAAAATTTAAATAAAAGCCAAATTCAAAGATGTTGAATATCATACAAAATGTGTGTGTTTTTGCATGTGTTGGGGTCGGGGTTTGGGTTATTTGGAGTTCAGAAGTCTTATCAAACATTCAACGCTATTGACACCTTAAGTGTATTGTTCTACTGTGATTTATCCTGTCTCAGTACAAATGTATGTCACAGCTCTATAGTAACCAAGTTTAATGGATCCTTCATCATGTCGCTGTTGAGCTCTATTACTGAGCTGTGAATTATAAGGAATTTGGGGTTTTATAACAACCATGATGAATTATGTATTTGTTTTGAATCAGAGGAACAACTGCAGGATTATACCAAAGGACCTCCACTGATGGAGTCAACCCAGGGAAATCTACCCTCGAACAGCCCTATTTTTACAACTGTTGGCTTCAGATTAGTGCAGCTGACAGACGACATGCAAGTGCTGATGGAATTCCTGCTAAAGCTGGCAACCCCAGTGTGTTGCCCCTGCCTTGCCTTGGTCACGGAAACTCCCACCTGGGCACTGTGCGCTCCTGGGCTGAGACAGCTGGCTGGAGGAACCACCAACCCAATCCAGCTCAGAAGACCACTGGCGTGTGCACGACTGCCGACAACATTCACTTGTTGCTTTGAACAAATAGGAGAAATAAAATCAAGAATGGGGTTTATTGGATTTCCCCATTTATTAGACGGGGTGGAGTGGACATCATTTCAGAACCAAATAAGCCCTCATTCTTGCCAAGGCACTAAAATCTCATTCTTTAGTTTCACATGCAATGTATTCAATGCCTTGGCAAGAACTGTGGGACGTCCCAGATCTTTTGTTGAGAACAAATTAGGCAGGCAAATTTCCTTGTAGCGAAGCGTTGCCTTGTCTCTTGTCCAAGAAAATGTTTGGTTTATTGTTATGAATGGATTCTTAATTTTTTCCAGAAAAGAAAACCTGCTTCTACATCTGATGAGCTCAAGCATGCTTGAAAGGAAATTGAGCTTCACGGTGGGGGAGGGAAACTTGAAGCACAACTGAAATCTATTAGAAACCACACCACAGAAATTATGTAGTGGAGGCTCATCCTATCTTACGTGGAATAAATGTACCACCCTCCACTCAGATTGTGTAGTCCTGCAAAGTCTGGAAGGTGCATCCGGCAGATAAGGATAACAGTATGCACACATCACTGCAGCTGACTGTATTAAATGGGTAAAATCAGATAGATTGGTATGGCAATTACTTGTGTAATTAGGAATGACAGAATATACGTATTCTAACTTTGTTGTACGGCTACAGTAATGAGACAGAAAGAGAGTAACATGCAGATTAACAACACAAATGTGCAGGATTTCAGATGGCAGCGTCACTTCGTTTTGGCTACTGGCACTCCAGGGCAATCTTGGAAAAATATTGTTCTCCAGTCTAGCCAGACCTCAGCAGACTGCTGGACTAACTCAATGTGACATCAACCTCTAACGCAAAAAAAGCTCAACCTCAACACACAAATGCAAAGACTTCTCTCGTTCTCGCACATGCACACAAAGTCTACCAGAGCAGGAGAGCCGGCCCACTGTTCATTGAGTCACTGGGGACCACGCAGGAACACTAAGGTGAGGGGGGGTGCAGACCTTCCCTTCTCCGTTACATCCCCAAGGAGCCCTGCGCTCCTTCCATTTCACAAACAACCTAAGGACCGTTGTGCAGGATGCGGGAAGTGGAGAAGCTGAGGAAAGAGCTCGCTAACAAAACAGAGACAAGTATAAGCTCGAGCCTGGAAAGAGACCAGGTTTTTATCTGAGAGAGTGACCCCTGACAAGAGAGACACAGAAAAAACCTCTAAGTGAGTTGGGGTCACACTGAAAATGGAGATTTTATGTTGAATGGTGGTTGAACAGTTGCTGTCCCAATAATGGTAAACATACTTAGAAACACAAACTGTTGCTTCTTTTGGGCTTTTGTTGCACTCTGGAATTCATCTTAAATGTCACGAACAGTGTTTGTGCCTTTCTGTCTGTCTGATTCTATTTATCCTCAAATCTGATAACAAACAACAACAGTCAGATTGTACACTACACAGCTTTCATGATCAGGTCTAGTGGAAAAGTAAAATAATTTCATTATATTTCTCTTTCAGTTATGTGACCACTAACCAAACAATGAAACAAACATATGAATTTAAAAGTGAACTGGCTGGTATTTCTGCCACAAGCTGTTCTTTAGAAGACCTGCGTGACACAATAACAAAACTGCCGATGGCTACAGCGTTGTCTCAAAGGGCTCAGGAGATACAAGGGGGTTATGTGATACCCAATCAGAGCAGAGCCATAACACACATGCTCGTAGAGAAAGATGAGAAGCAGCTGCTTACTGCTGGCTACTTACTGGGCCTCACTTCACTTTGGTTGGACCGCTCATAGGTATGTAAATGGTCAAAGACGACCACGAAGGTCAATCAAATTCACTGACAAAAACTTTACTGAAAATAATGGAGAGCACAGGTGAGAGGCCTTTTTAACCAAGTTATGTCAATATGTAAAGATATTCCAAGTGAACAACAAACATGTAAACCAGTGGTTCTCATTCCTGGTCCTTGTGGGCCTATCCCAGCATGCATTGAGCAAGAAGCAGGGAAAGACCCTAGAATACTTGTCACTCTATTGCTGTGTGACACAATACTTTTAAAGCTCATTGTTTTCCAATTTTCCTTTGTTTTCAGCAAATTTTCCACCAAAAAATACCCAGAAGGAACATATCAGTTTAAAATGATTTTCACCCACGTTTTATGTGCCCACACATCCAAAACTGATTGTGTTTTTAACTCAGAGAGGACATCACTCGCTGCAGGTTATAGCAAATAAGGTCATCTAGTGGTGAGCACAGCCCACCGACAGCTGCAGGTAATAGAAAATAATGAGCGGGAGTTTCTCAAAGAAAGTAAAATGACAAACTGTTAAAGTACTCAGAGTTTGTGTTGGTCTCACACAGATTTCTTCATTATATTTCAGTCCTGTTTTGTTATTTTGAAAATTTTAAAAACACAAATTAACTTGATGTAATCAGAGTATAAGTAAAATTCTCACTAAATCTGCCTATTGGCCTAAAAGTAATAATACACCACCCTGTACTGCAGAAGAATCCAGAATTGCTTCAGCTGAGTCTCACATTGATTCTGTCATATATCTGTCTGAGCCCCGACAAGGATGCTTTAACCCTGCAACTCTCCATCCTCACCAGGAGTCAATGAGGTTGAGAAAACTGTGAGTGGCCTTGTGTTTCCAACATTTGTGATTTGCTCTTTCTCTCTCTTTGTGCTGCTCTCTCCTTTTCTTTTGTTGTCTCTCCCTGCCTGTCTTCCTCTCTGTGTCCCTGTGTCACTTTTCTCCACGTGTAACCTCTCATCTCTGGCTACAAATGAATGGTCTGAGAGGCTTGCTGACTTTTGGTCTCACTCATTTTGACAGGCTTTATTTAGACACTTCTCATTTCCTTCTCTAAGGCGAGTAAGGGCAGACATCCTGCATCCTATAATCCTATGATACAGCCCTCTATTGACCTTCATGAGGGATGTGTTGCAATGCTGCCTTCACGCTTTGCTCTCAGGGCAGCAATAAGGAGGCTACATGCACTGCAACTGCTTTTCATCTGTTTAGACAGACAGTTAATATTACCTTTCATCCCAGGTCTTTATTCTTTTAAGTTGAGCGGATATGATTTGTTTTATGTAGGAGATTGCTGAGGGCTGTCCTGTCCTTCATTGACCTGCTGCACTGCTACCATCACTCTGCATGCGCAAGACAATTTGAATTCAAAAGCATGGAACCAGTTAGTCAGCATCGGTAAATATGGCTTCACTATGTCATGACTTTGGGATGAATTCATAAAAAAGGAAATATGGTCTATTCTCTTGAAGGAATACACATGGTGCGTATGATCTGGCAACAATCACTTACATTGCATGCATGCAGCACCTATTTTCTCTGTTTGCATTGGAGTTTACACAATCTGCTGCTCATTTTCCACATCAAACCCAAACACACTGCGGTGACAGTATCATAAGACATGAAAGGGGAACCAATTAAAATCAATCTTGCGCATATAAATGAAATCAGCACATTTAATGGTAATCCCACTGTTATGTTAAGAATAATGAGCAGCCAGCAAGTTTAAAAAGTGAAAATGTGTTTCAATTAATGCTCGGCGTTCATCTCAAAATAAATACAGGCGAGCTCTAAATTGATTTCCTTATTTCCTCCACAAAGCAATTATGCGCAAATGAAGTTTAAACTGGTATTTTCCATTTTAAAAGAACATTATGCCTCTCTGCGTTTACACTCCCTTTCACATTTCATTGCGGCACATGACAGTGGCTGATGGATTGGGCTTTTGGTGGCTGAAACTGCTCGCAAGGAGATTGCTACCAGATGAAAAGGTCTTGGAGTGCAAACCGGGCGGTTTTGAATAAAGCTATAACTCTTTACTCTCCCAGGAGTGTTATCAAGGACCACACTAAATAAACACCATCAGTGTGACATGGACAAAAATGGAACAAAATTTGCTCCAAATGGTCCAGTGATGCAAATTTTGACCAAAAACACCGCGTTTGGGAGAAATGGGCTCTTCTGTAGTTGCCTAAAGCAACATTTTTTGAGGTATTGGAGATAGTTTGAGGTTAACCATTTATAAGACAATTGAAAAATGAAGCCTCAGCATTGCAATAAATATTATTCAGGGCTGTATTGTGGCTCACATTTGGTCTCAGTTTTTGGATAATTCAATTTAAGAAGAAATGGAAAATAAAGAGGATTTTCATTTTGTTGTACTCGCCAATAGAGTGCAGAGAACTTTTTTTTATATCACTGTAGGGATAAAAGTATGAAACCGAACTTCACCTGTGGCTTGTAACTCCAAGTATTGTTACCCATGGTCGAGACGTGTGCAATTGCATTTCTGTGAGGTATCAAACCGAAACTAACTTACGTCTTGTATGCACGGAGATCATATCATTTCTCATCCGCTCCAGTTTACGCCTACACGTGTGTGCTACAAATGAAGAGTTACCTTGCAAAAACCGATAACCACCATTTTAATGAAATTTCAGTCATATTTCTATTCTGTATTCCAAAACATGAATCAAACTTTATGTACTGTTAGTTTATTTAGATTTTTTATCCTAACCCAACAGTCAGTGTGATTGATGTTCCTGGGAATGCACAACAAAAGCGAATAATCTTTACCATTTTATGAAAACAGAGTTATCTTTTATTGCAAATAAGCTGTTCAAGTGTCACCAACACCATGCAAATGTGTAACAAATCCACCAAACTGCTGAAGTGTGGAATGCAATTCGGGTTATCAGAGGGTCTTCACTGCGTGCAAGAGCTGGGAAAATAGAAGGTGTGATATTTTAAAAAGGAAAATGTGCATTTATTTAAAATGTGCGTGTTTGAAGAAAGAGGAAGTTCTTTTTAAGGCATCGCAGTCATCTTGAGTGACATGCACTTTTTATTCACACATCTCTATATACAAAAAAATCCAAAATATTTAAACTATGGCCATTTTCTTCAAAGAGCAAGAAACAACAAAGTACGGTTTACCTCAATGCTTTACCCCATTTCCTCCTTTGTTCTGCAGAGGGAAGGAAGTAAGCAGTGAAAGAGCTCTGTAATCTTGCAGTTGTTTGGTAAAAGGAAGACACAATTTACAAATCCCTGATATAGAATAACTGAGCAATATAACCATTCAGCAAATTTCAAGCCTCTGCGGGTTTGAAAAATATAGGTTCTAGTTCTCGTCCATGTAATTACATGTACTTGCTGTGTTTTTCAGAGAGGAGGAGATGCAAAAAGACACACAAAAAAAACAATACCTCATCTTTGTTCACAATATATTTGCACTACTTGCCCCGAACTGTTAAGTGACAAATGTGAAGAAGCAAAACACCATTCATAAAAAATACCAAATGCAATCCAGATGTTCTTTCTCGGTTGAGGGGAAAAATGTGTGTACCGTCTCCTTAATCCACTTAATATGTAAAATTTCAAACAGTTATGAAAATATTTTTCCTCTGAATTCTCTCCAGATGAGCGAGCATGTCGAGCTGTCTACTTCTCTTCCCTCTTTTGTCCCTCAACATTTCCCAGATGACAATGCAGCGCTGCCTGATAAAACAGACTCAGTTGTTTTCATGTGCAATATTGATACCATGCAGTGACTTTAAACTGTAAACAATTAAGATTGAGGACTGCAGGACTGATCTGTGGCCATCTTGTACCTCCTGCCAACAATGTGATAACAGCCAATCCTGTATGTTTATTGCGTGTCACACTGTGCAAGACGGGCATGATAAAATCTTAATTGTAATCTGTGTCAGACTGTAAAATATTAAATATGATGCATGCAAGATTGTGTAATGAACACCTGGTGAATCGTTGAGCGACTACACGCAGGAGACAAAACTATGCCAGCAGAAGTGCATCATCAAATTCATCCTGTCTTCTTGGTGGCAAGAGTTCTAAGATGGCCAACGGTGGATGTGTCTCATACTGCAATTTAGGACAATCATTTGTAGTGTTTCATCCCAATTCTTTCATCTGCAACAGCCCCAAATTGCACACACTGTGGGAGCCCTCTAGGCATTGGATATCATGTTTTTCAGGACAAAGGATGCCAGATTAGTGATACATGGGTGTAACAGCCTTGATTACGATTTAATGTTCCAAAAGGATTTGTTCACTTTTCATGTGTGTTACTCTTAAATTGTCCGGATGCTGCACTCTCATTTTTCCGGAGATAACCCAGTGGACAGCACAGGAGGACAGGAAGCGATGGTGAGCCTGTGGAATTTCACTCCCGGGTCAGCGCCAAATTTGTGTCGGCTCCACTGGCCCCCGACTTGCTGTGATTGATGTGACCTTACCCCGCAGCATGTAGGGAATATTGCCTGGCTAGTTCGAAGTGTCTGGCTTCTGACACAGTAGCAACCAGTTACCGCACTTGAGTCAGTCACATTGCTACAACAGCAGCACCGTCCCAACAGTCGCACACAGGAAAACTGCAGGTCTAATGAGATACCTGGCTTGACTTGTCGCTGCTCTTTCACTGAGGCATGATGGTTGGCTTGTTATGCGGAGAAGGGAACATTTTCTGGCCTTGGCCCCCCAGGTCCAGACAGAAAAAGAGTCTGCCGAGCGCTGGAGCCTTGGCAGTCAGAGAGATCTGTGGTGTGGCCCCTCCTTTTCACTGGGCTGGGATAAGCCAGGGAGTGTGGCGCCTCTGAGGTTAGTGGGTTGCCTCATCGAGACACCAGCTCCATCATGAGCCTATTTTTATGCCATTTTCTCGCTTTCTCTTTTTTTTTGCTACTCCCCGACTCAAACCTCTACTCCTCTTTTTTCTCAATTCTTCACTTTTGCCTTTTTCTGTCTGTCTCCTAACTGCTCTCTTCTTCTTCTTCCCTGGCGCTGAGCTGTGTTGCAGCCTGTGTGCGTGACAGAGGAAAATGAAAAAACCAACACGGATCGGTTTCTGGTTTGGATCCCGACATTCACTTGCTTTTTTCCCCCCCTTTTCTTTTTTTCCTGTATTTATTTTGCAAGAACGCTTGCCAAGATGGCAAGAGCTCCCTGTCACTGGTTTGGCAGTCCCCATGCAGTGGATACACTCAAAGTGCTTTAACGCTTATGTACAAAAGTTTATTTATCTGCATCTACACCAGAAGCATGGTAACCAAATTTCTCACATGCATCTCTATCACACCCGGATTTATCTCAACATGCAACCTACTCCATAGAATCACACGCGGGGGAAAAAAAGCGTCATTAACATGCAGGTTGCTATCTTCCTCACACTGGGCCAAGAATAAACAAGAAAAGAAAAGGCAGAGGAAGATTGAAAAGGCTTTGTTGGTATTCTAATGCCCTAAATGTCATGATTGTACGTTTGAGGGAACGGATCACTGTATTTAACCAGCTAATCCAACATGTTGAGTCAATTCACGTACAATGCGGTTATGCTGGCGAGTTAGCAGGGGGTCCACGGCTTTCAGGGAAGGAGTTTACCATCATAAAGCAGCTGTCCCCCATCAACAGCCCCTAAAGACACAGACAGTGCCGTGTTTGTGCCATAAGCCATTCTACACAAGCACATTGTGGCAACTCCTTTGGCATTTTTAACAGCCTGGCAACAGGGAGCTCACAGAGTGAAAAGGGTCTAGACTGGTGCTCAAAGGAGATCCTGACTTCACATGAGCACTTGTAGTTAAAAGAAACATTGCCACAAGGATATTGATCCACTGTGCCTTAATGCCACCTCATGGAGAGCTTATAAATAAAGCCTTAATTAGAACTGATTACCTGGACTGGAATTGGGACAAACAGTAACTAGAGTAAATTATTGCAACCTGACTAAAAACCTGGTGGACCCTGGTAGAAAGTAATAAGAGAGTTAATAGTGTTAAGGAATGTGGGCATGGTCATAAGTAGGGCAGTCTTAAAGTTTTAGTGTTTTCTTCAGCACTTGCGGCAAAGTGTTTAATAAAAGGTGAAGACAGAGTCAGAGGAAGTCCTTGAAACTTTTGGCAAGAGATAAAGGAATTATTTGACTTATTCAGGACCGTGCTGCTTTTCTCACCACCATCAACCATCACTCTTCTAACAACCATAGCTAAACGAGTTCCAAAAGTACCCACACAAAGTATTCTGGGAACTGTTCTGACTGAGTTGAATTCATTTGAATAATTTACTTTGCATGGATATGGAAGGACGCTTGATCCATCAATCTGCTGTGACACATACACTGTTTTCCACTTTGTTCTTTTATTATCGAATGTCTAATGAGCTCACAGATTGAGTCATAACAAAAAGAAAGTTAGTGAATTATAGAATATAACTTTCTTCTCTGAAAGTCTGGAATAGATCTGAAAACTGCCACAGCGTTCATTTCCACTGGCTGCCCACATCTGAAGATTCTTAGGCTTTATCGAGGACTGGAAACTAACCTACTGTCCAGTGTGAGCGCAGCTATGCGAGCACAACATGCCACTCTTTCCACTCAGGGCACGCTGACGTCACACCGTTAATCCCTTTCACCATACCACCCAAGCCTTGGGGAGACCACACCAAACCGGTCCCCTCATTGAGCTGAGGAGTGAGTAACACTGGTTTCTCTTTAATGAAGCTCGTTACATATAAACCAGCAATGAACTTCACAGGCGAGGTAATGTAAAAGTCATTCCACCATTAAGAGTTGCGGCAGTAAAGGAGACATTATATCAAAGCCACCAGAGTTGTTTGGAGGGGTCACAGAGGAAAGATCGGGACACTATTGAAACCAATCTGTTACTTTACATTTATTGTGTATATCATTGCTCATAATAAGCAGCAAACCCTGAGAAAAAGCTCCATGTGCCCTAGGACTTGTTAAAAAGTGTAGCCTTGATGTGGATCCTTTGAAAGTATTAAACCACTCTTATTAAGTAAGTTTCAAAATGCACAGCATGCTGTGGTATTAACTCACAGAGGAATTAACCCTAATGTGCTTTACAGAGCACAGAACCAAAAGCACCTTAAGGAAAACACTCACCCACTTCAGTACGGTTTATAATATAGCAGTTGCGTATTAAAAATGGGTCATTTTACACAGAGCACTTGTAGGATTGTAGTGCTCTCAATGGCAAAGCCGCTCCAACAGATTATAAGAGGCTCTCCAAAAACATAACAAATGACCAAAGTGGTAAAAATGGTTGAAAAAAGGCCCAGAAGCTGCCTAGCAAACTCTACAGCGGTCGCCACAGTTAGGCAGAATATCCTCGGGGACTATTTTTTGTAAGTACCTCTTTCCTTGTATACGCATTCACATAATCATGACCTGAGACCCAACGGAGATCTCCCATCATTTCACTTCAGTCAGATCGGAGGAAGCAGAGGGTGCAAATCCTGTACAAAAACC
>OMOW01046739.1:0-16105 GCA_900312555.1 Lamprogrammus exutus
ATTAGTATTTACTTTGTACAAATGAGGGCTTTTGGCAAAAAACAGGCAAATCTATCCCAACCGAACAAGCCATCTGATGGCTTTCATGTACTGCCTGGCAGCTGAATATCGGTTAGTTTACTCTTTACTTGTACTTCAGATGTTCAGATGTATCAGATGATACATAGTATCAGTTCAAGCTTGAGTGACAGGGTATTGATGATTCAGGCTGCGTGAGGAAGCCACGCGAGAGTTGACATGCTCCAATTCAAATATGTAGATGTTCAGGGTATGGAGCTACCATACGGAGACCAGAGCTTGACTGTGCTTGACAGTACCAGACCTGTTCGTGTCGGGCTGGGTCGGATTCGGACATCATTTCCAAGACAATGGAGGCGATTGATGTGAGGGAACGACTTGACAAGGATTAGGGTTTTTTAGGGCGCGCTCACACTTGGAGTTCGCACTAGAATTCCACTTAAGTTATTCATTGTATCTTTTATTTGGTTGGGTTGGTTTTCACATTGCATTAAAGAAAGCCCACCAATGATGACGTGTTTGACGTAGGTGTTGGGTGATTGGTTGAGGCTATGAGTGCTCTCATTCACTTTCATTCATTCATTTCCTGGAATGTTTCCTTAAGTTCACTGTGTTGCTCATTTTGTGGCATTACAACCAACTGATGATGATGAAGCAACTATATGAATGTCAGAGCTACTACCACTACCAATACCAGCTGCTATAATACCACCATCTTTTCATAGTAAAAAGGGGAAAATCCGGTAAGTTATTAGCTATTCAGAGTGATGAACAGATGATAAGCTCTTGCATACTAATTTATATGTTACAGTCCCTGGGCACAGGGACAGAGTCAGCAGATTTGAGAGAAAAATCATGTTGTGGATAAAATAAAGTAGCGTGAGAAATCAGAAACAGAGACAGTGGTGTTGCTGTCAAATCCTCACACAGCCCACTGTCACAGGCTCCACTTGCAGGAAAAACCCACAAAGCTTTTCACTTCCTGGATTTTGCTCGGATTGCTGTCAAGCTTTCACTGAAGTGAACTGAACTGAACCTGGCTGCATTTAGTACTGTACCATGTTTATATTTGATCTTGGTACGGTTAAATTATCCATGGTCTGTGTTCGAATGAACTGGACTTTTGGGTGAAATGCACCAGGGTTCGATTTAACTAGACTAAATGGAGATAGTAACTCCATATATATAACTCAACTCTTCTGCCAGAGGGCCATGACGTAGATGTGAAATTCTGCTGGTAAGGATTTGCTGGTAAAGTTTTCAGTCTATTCATAGTGTTTGATGTGTAACAATACATTCTACCATACCCTAACCCTAACCCAACATAAGGCCCTCAAATGAACACACATGTTGATTCAAACGATTCACTACAGGTTTTGTTCAGACTTGTTGGTAGCTCTTTGGTTTGTGAGCTCAGTTGCATCTTTCTGTCACCATATCTGGTTGCTTTTATTACGTTGTGAAGCACTACTTTTGTATTGTGTTATGTGCTGCTGACAAACTGGCTCTGAGAAAAGGGGTCTGGCAACCTCCATTGTTTCATTCCCAAGTCTCAAATGTTACAGTCACAGAGTTTTGTTGAGGATATCGTGGCCAAAAGCTGGATAGATTTACAGATCAGCTTGCCAGGAAGGTGAACGTCTTGAGGGACTTTTCTGCCCCCAGGCCAATCTATCAGGTAGCACTAGAAATAAAGCACTCCCAAAAACGCCCACAAATCTAATCGTGAGTTTCCCATGATTCAGTTTAGGTAAAGGGTTAGAAATGATTTCGGTGAGATTTGACATTGTGGAGCTTGTCAGGCAGCCATGTAAGGTAGAGGAAAAGGTTAGGAAACTGACTGCTGAGGTTGAAGTTTGATTTTGTTTGACCTGAGCACAGAGCACTAATTCTGAATTGGATATTATGGGGAAAAGAGCAGTGACTGGTACACTTAATAGAGCATTCTTGTAATTTAGCCATCTTTTGGGCCCCATTTAAACCTAGCCCACATGTTGAAAACATCACTGCGCCTCGTCTTCTTTAATAAAGTTATTCTAAATCAGGAGTTGTGACTTACCATAAATTATTCATTATTCGTATGTGCACCAGTAATGTGGACAGTCAACGCCCACGCAAAAACATTATTTGTCATTTTAAGAAATGTATGAAGATCACCCACAGAGGAAGGAGGAAGGATGGCGTTTAATTTCCCAAAGACCCACCTTCTGAGATCCAATCACATTTCAGGCAGCATCCAGGTAATGAGAACGCTCTTTAAGGCAAAATGTAAATGCAGGTGCTGACATCGGATGTCTTTAGCCAGATGAAATCACATTAAATGCAACGAGGAAACAGGGGCTTGGATTGGTTAATAACAGATAGGAAATTCCTGCTTTTGGATTTCTGCTGTACTGAATATGTTATCATGGCATGACCACAACGTATGCAAACCAGGACTAGGATTTCTTATGTGTGTACGTGTGTGTGTGTGTGTGTGTGTGGGTGTGTGCGCGTGCCTGTATTACCACTGGGCAGGCTGAGGTACTGTCCAATCTCTCTGGGTTCATCTTTTATAGCTATTGGCTTCATGTCATCTTGATTGCGCTCCTAGAGAAGAACACACAAATAAATTAATTATAAATTATAAGAAACTAAAACTAAACTAAAAATGTATTTTTTTTAAGTATTATACAAATTTCTAATAAAAATTGCTTTTACACAAAACTAATGACCCATAAACAAGATTAACAATAAAAAATATCATTGTTTTTGCTGTTTTGCTGCTTTTCTGTTGAGATGACGGATGCTAACCATTTGTTTCCATGGTGATCCTCTGTGTGGGGGGGCGGGGTTTAATACGAGAGGTGGGCCATCCAAAGGTGGTGGATCTAACCTTTGACCCACATCGGGCTCTTCCTGTTTCACCAAGATGGCTGACAGGTCCTGGCTGAAGCCCCACTCAAACTCTGAGGGAATAAAATAAAGTTAAATAGGCACATTTCCTATCATTTGTTTGCGTCAGCTGTCAAAACCCTAAAAGCTGCTCCCTGACATGTTTTCACTTCCAGCTGGTTGGACTGTTCTATTTTCTTAGGTCTCTACAAAAGCTCTCCAGCAACTTCAGCTCATTCAGAATGCTGCTGCTACCAACAAAGACCTAGAAAACTAATTATATCACAATAGCTTTCAGGATTGCACACTGGGTCACACTCCCCTCTCTTCCACACTAGGCCCTAGAAACGTGCTGGCCTGGAACAAAGGACCTGTGATGTTACAGGTCAGGAGGCAGGAGACACAAGTTGTTGTTCAAATAAAGGTATTTTAAAAACGTCTCCCCCTTATCCCGTTGCCTTTGTTTGTTCAGCTTTCAGAACACCAGCACTGCATTGGTGGAAATGACGAATCAGAGAACACATGCATCTGTCAATCCTCTGATTCTGCTTTTTTTTGCCAAAATAAATCCAGACTTTTACTGTCATTACCCTGACATCAGACATTTAAAAAAGATTTATCATGCAAATTCAAATGCATTTTTTTTTCTTCATTAAGATTGTATTCTTAGTTTCACAGAAATCTACAAAAATTGCAACAAATTACATATCAGGATCTGGTCTGGATACATGAATGGATCTTTGGGGAAGCTTTGCTGCAGGTCTTCCAATGGGAAGTAAGTGGTAGAATTACAGTTCAAAGGAGCTTCCCTGAGTCGAGTGTTGGCTGGTTATTATAGACTGCTGGACTACATCACTCTGGCTACAGCGCTGCATAATTTGTCTTCAGTGACTGAAATAAAAGATGGGCTGAAGCAGCCACTCGTCCTCAGTGTCTTTCCTGAAAATGAACTGTAACTGCCCTCAAGACACTGTAGGAAATATGTGTTATTATGACCCGAGCACACACACACTGACCCAAGAGTGAGGTATTAGGCATGTGATTTTAAAGTAGCAGTTCACCAAAACGCAATACGGATATATCTCTGATATCACAGACACTAAACTGCTTAATCTACAATGAACTAAAAGGGTATTTATACACGCAAGTCCTGGTATATTTGGAGTCCTAGGCTAAATCATGAACAGATGACAACAGCCTGTCTCCTGAAAAACCAAAGCACACACTGCAAAACTTAATGTCATCCACTGAACATATAACAGAACTAGGAGTGCACTCAGGGAGATGCAACAAATTTTGCTAATTTATTGAGGTGCAATAAATGAATGTTTCTTCTTGAATGCCTCTACGAGTACATGTAAAACAAAGAAACAGGTACAGGTACTATGTGCCTAAATGGTGGGGGCATCATTAGTAAAAGGTTTATGAAAATTGCCATATACAAATGTCTAAATCAGTGTGCCTGATTTGATTTAGATACATATTTTACAGCCATAAACAATGCCAGCTATGGCTGTTTTTCATGCTGCTGGATTATGACTTGTTTAAATGTGTTCAACAGACGTTCTAGATGTAAATCTTGTGATAATATAACTGTTTCAGACAAAATTCTAAATGGTAGAATATACATATGCTTGGTGCAAGTGTGTGTGGTCTACATGGATAGATCCATCTGATCCCAAGGAATAGAGGGAAAATACTTTTGATTCTACAGTGTCAGGTTCAGCAGTTATTGACGAAATGTCACAACAATGAAAAGTCAAAATTTTTTGTATTGCTTAGAAATGTAATCAATTCATAGACATATTAGTTAGACAAATATCATGTTTCGCTCTGTTTTTGCGGGGGGCATTTTCAAAAAGCCGTGAATGGGTTTGGTGGGAGCGATGTCCAACACAACACCACCATTAACTGCAGCCTTCAAAGTGATCACAGAGTTGAATAAACACTTCTGACACAGTAGCAACAAAAACTGTTACATTATAAACTTCAATGAGTCAGAATGAACCAAGGATATTCTTTTGAACTGTGTTAGATTCTAGCAAACAAACATCAACAACAACAGATATGAAAAGATGTCAGTAACCCACGTGGGAAGCAGGTGACACTGCCTCTGACATTTTAGGAAATTATCTCAGTCCTGCAGGAGGGACCAATGAAAGCCTGTCTCACATACAGGGTTACTGAGTTAGTGAATGAGTCCACAAGTAAAACCTGGAGCAGATTTTCTTTTCAGTGCATTGTCAAGATTGTGGTGATCCATGACAATACAGAATCCAAAGCTTAATCAGGTGAATGTGGCCTTTTTCTTTCAGCTAGCCCCCTTTATCCCTTGAATTTCCAACATTAAGCCATGACATACAGTAGTCGGTACATTTGGTTCTTTATCACACTTAAGAATGGTGTTCTATGAATGTCAGCATAACATGAGTTTATAATTATGAGGCCAAATCTGCTTTGTGCTTCTTTATGCCAAATAAAATCAAAGCTATGGAATTGGTGATAGATCATTACCTCCACCAAGGCAGTTACGTTTTTGTTTGTTCGTGGGTTGGCAGGATCACTCAGTAATCAACGTATTTTTATGGAATTTTGTGGGGAGGTGGGTCGTAGGAATTATTTTTCACTTTAGTTATCAATGTGAGAAAGGGCATTTTTTGAAATTCATGAAAGTGTCAAAAAATGCCTATCAATCCTCATGGAAAAAGTCCGGTGTATGTGTTCCAAGATGGGTGACATCTGGTTTGCTATATTCATCCAGGCATAGCTGAGTGTGCAATAGGGCAACAGATATGTAGCTACCACCATCATCTAGTTAAGATCGAGCTGATTCAGTGAAGAAAGAAAAAGTTTCATAGTATCTTCAATGGCTACAGAGCTCCATCCAGAGGAGGTCCAACAGTATCCAATTATCGATTTCCATTAATATCTCCTAAACTAGTAAAGATAGAGATATAATTCTTGCTACTATGGGCAGGTTTTCAAGATCAAGGCGTCAGATGGTAATGGTTATTTTTTGATTACCACTACGCCTCCTGTGTACACTTATATGGGCCTACTTGCTCCTCAAAATTGAAAGCTTCACTTCAAAGCTATATCTTATGATGTTTAAGGCCATAACTCTATATTGCACACCTGATTTTGTTTTTGCTTGAGTCTGTTTGTTTGTCAATCTGCTTATCTTATCTTATCTTATCTTATCTTATCTTATCTATGAACACGTACTGGGTGAGATCTGGGTTGTTATGGATGGATGAATGGCTTAGCATCCTCTAAATTATAGGGGTTTGTATTCACGGTTAAGGAGTCAAATGTACACAGAAATACATGTTTTGGGTGTTATGGCAAATTAGAGAGAAATGTTCAGCTTTGGCGAAGGCTTGCACTCTCAAGTGCTTTCTTATTTTATTTTAAATGATAATCAAGATTTCATATCTTAAAGTAACTAAAGGCAGAGATAAAGGGGTGTGTACTGTTTCATTGAGTCAGCTTTTTTCCCAATTCGTAATAAGATATAAACACCTACGCTTTGAAGTCTGTCACAACACACATGCACCCAAAAGGCTCCCATGGTGTAGGGAAATAGAGCGGTAGTTTAACAAGACTGCTGTGTATGTGAGTGTGTGTGATGTGTGTGTTGTGTTTTAGGAGTGAACGTCACTTTAATCACATCCTGGTCTCCAAGCAACATTCTGCTGGTAAAATGCTTGGAGGTTTACAAGCTAAGTGTGTGTGTGTATTTGTGTGCATTGGGCAGAGGGGAAATGAGGGGTGGTCTGCCACAGTACACTGACTTGTTATCCTGTCAGGATTGGTAAAGAGAGAATCCATCCTAAACACATCATGCGAACACTATAAGAATGTCATGTAGCTTGCAAACTACATGACTGATCAATAACAGGATCACAAATGACAAGATCTTTCACCAAGAGGAATCCAACACAAAGAACTAAACAGGTTTAGTCATGAAAACACACACCAGAAATGAGCCAGGACAGGCTTTCTTATAGCCACGCTTGCTTGTGTTTTGTTGCATGTGTTACAATTCCTCCACCTTGTTTCCACTCAACTCATGTCTAGCACTCTCATTGGCTGTAGCTCGTCGCTGCTGTCATTGCCAGTCATAACACATTTCACATGACAGAATTTGGATCCCTGACACATCCAAATATTTAGCTTGCTAGACATTTCTTAGCCATTTGTGACCTATCAGCGAGTCTGTCAGATGGCATGTTTGAACAGTTCACACTTAGTGCCTTACTTCACAAAATGACTTACTTAGTTTTACAATTCCTTTTGCTCCTCCAGGAGTGGGTATAAAATCTGCATGTTTTCCTGTGGCTAGGTTTATTACCTTAGAGGCCATCCATCCATTCTCTATACCCACTTATCCTGTCAAGGGTTGCAGGGGATTGGAGCCCATCCCAGGGGACATTGGGTGAGAGGCAGGATACACTGGACAGGTTGCCAGTCCATCACAGGCTGACACATAGAGACAGACAAACTTATTCAACTCCTATTCACACACACAGGCAAGTTAGACTTTCCAATTTATGTAACCTGGCCTGGTGGTGGCACTAGAGGACAGGCCGTGGCTCACAGAAATTTGGCCATTTGTTATTTTAGAAACCTTGTTATGGCTTTAAGTGATGATCGAGGGTAAACTTTGACTAGACAGTGGCTCTGATGAACACAGTATCAACAAAATAATTTGGATCATCCTCTGGGAACCAGGATTGTAAATGACACAACTTCACAGCAGTTTCATGAAAATATCTCTTTCTGGCACCAATTATTGGGTGGACAGATGGATCGACTGACGACCATCACATCACTAGAGGCCCCACCACAAGTGGAGCACAAACCTCCAGCTCAGCTTAGAGGTACTAATCAGAATGATTCAACTACACTTAACATGAAGCACTGAATCCACTGTGACAACAGTTCTTATCATGCCACGAGCAAGCGAACAGACAGAGAAATTGCATATTGTCAACATTGGTTGATTACACTTCTTTGATCCTGACTACAGGTATTAGGTAGCACCAGGACAGTCAAACAAATGTTGCTGAATATTGAAAAGATTCAGTTTTAGGGAGAATTCCCTCTGTCCACTCTGTAAGCAAGTTCTTCAGAAGCCTCTTCTAATGAGGCCAGACCTGCTACTAGCCAAAGCCTCATTAAGCTGCCAGCCCTTGTTAAGCCAAGGTTTGATGGGAAACCCTCTACCATCAATTCTTTAATGAATGCCAGAAGCTGCGAGAGCTGATGAATAGGAAGACTGTCCCCTATGTCTGTGGCTACTGTGGTCGTTTTATGTATGGAGAGATGGAACAACACATCTATTGACAGAGTTTGATTAAACAGAATTAAAGGAAAATATCTGCTTGAAAGAATGAACTGCTGTTTGGTATCATCATCTACTCAGTTGTATTTTACTTTAGAGGATTACAGAAACTGAAAAATATGGATACTCAACCTTAACCTGAGGCAAAGATGGTGGTATTGCCTAATTACTGCACACAACCTTTGACAAATTTCAAGTGCATTTATCAATGTATGAACACCTGTTTCTTTCATATTAGCTGGTCTGAAACAAATATCTAATTACCTAATTACTATGAGTTGTAACCACTGTCAGTTTTTGCGCTGCTGATCTGTAGGTGGGTCTTTTTGTAGGTAGTGCATCACACAAATGCATTGCGTGGATTCTGTTCAGATGTAATTCCAATGCTTCAAAAGAACGCAGGATCCGCATGGCAGCCAAACCTGGATATAACTTAAAATATGATTTTATAGACAATATCTGGCTTGACTAAACTGTGATTGACTTATGCATATACTGTACATACATCATGGACAGAATTATTAGTAATAGAAAGACATAAGGTAGGGACATTTTCTAAACAAATGTGGACAATAAAACAAACAAGGAGTCTATCTGTTCCTGTATTATCTTCCAATGTGAAGTAGCCTAACTGTAAATTATACTGTAGATGAAACAGGAAAGTAGACCCTGATCTCTCCAATTACATTTACTGGTATTTTTGTAGATGATGTTAAAATAAGTAAGTATGCCCATGTAAGGGCTACTGGTGTAAATCAATGCTAAGAGAGCAAAAGCATGAGGTTAATGACCAAGGGCTTCTGGCAGTCATTCCAGGCAGTTAATGGGGGAGAGGTGGTGACTGTGTTTGATCTCAGTGGGACAGCAGCTGCATTAAAATAATAGTGGGAGCAGCACAGTGGGAGCAACAATAAAACATGCTGGTTCTCTTTTTAATGGGTAAGAGTAGCGTCATGGAGGGTAAGAAAGACACAGAGAAAAAGAGAGATATGGTGAAACAGTGATGGAGACGGAGAAACAGCCATTGAGCACATTCAATAATTGGTTTCACACAAAATTCTACATATATTAAGTATATTCTTGTACATTTGCATTAAATTACATTGCACATTTTATATATCATATATATTCTCTCTATATATGTATTCTATATATATATATATATATATATATATAATATATCATCAAAAACCATGTGAGAACACTCTCTCGCTGGATACGTTCCTAGTTGTAGTCATCAGTTGGACCATATCCCAAACAACACACACCTAGCCCTCACTGGCTCTAGATCAATCAATACATCAATAGATCAGCTTGTAGGTGGTTCAGAGCTAGTTCGGATCATGTTCATACCAAAAACAAATCAATTCAAATTTGTTTGTGACTAGACCAAGGCCACTTCGTCAAAAGGGTGTCAGTGCAGTTGTTTTGGTCCCTACCTGAGAACAATTCCTTAACCATACAAAGGAGTCAGAATCAATCGGGTGTGAAATCACCTTTTAAAGTATCTCATCATTCAGAACAAATTGGATTTGAAAGGTCAACAATTTCTGACAACCCTACATGGTTAATCAACCTGCTCCATGATGACAAACAAGCATCTCAGTGGAGTGTACCAAACAGGCTAGCTTTCCAGTTTGTGCATACATCAACACAAACCTGACTCTTTGCCTGCTCTCCTAAACCCAAAACTCAAGTAAAGGTATGAATTCAGTTGTCCCTTAGTATTACATTTCATGACACAAATCACACTAAGTACAACTTTCAAGGCAAGAAGACATCTTGTAAGGCTAAAGTTGCTCAGAGGTTGTTCTCTGTGCAGGACCTCTAAGGTGAACTTTTGTTTAGTTTTTTACTTTGGCTGATACTGCCCCTTGGTTTTGATCCAAATATCAAATGTTTGGTTGTACCACCGGCGGGTTCATCCACAACTTCCTTTGCTGGAGCAAGACATTGCTAGCCTGCGTCTTGTTCCTCCGCATCTGTGGCCATGCTTGGTCAACAAAGTGGCTGAAGTTGTTGAATGGTTGCTCCACCAAATTGCCATTGCACATAACTAAATAGGTTCAGCTCTCTCTTCCATTGCTGTTTTTTCTGTCTTTAATGAGTTGGTACCTTTCTGCCGGGCCTTTACATTACTCATCACCTGGGCTTTGCCTCTGTCAAGACCCTGCTTGCCTGCAGATACCCACACGTTTATAACAGATGTTCACAAAATTTCAAGAACTCAGAAATGAACTCAAATTCTTCGCTATAAGTTTACAAAAACCAAGAAAATAATCAATGACCATAGTTTCAAGTTGCCTCTGGCCACAGGCAATTGGTGTGCATGGAGTTCATAGTTCATAAGGACTATACTGTGTGCAGTTCTAGAACATGTTCAATAGTCTGTTCTTTTTCTTTTGTCATTTGGTCTTTTAATTATCCATTTCGTTAATACCACTTTTAATTTAATTATATAGAGGAGAGAAAGGAGAAAATGACAGCTTCCTTTCTGGGAACTCTACAGTATTTGGTAGACAACACTATTAAACTTTAATGTTACTTCTTCCAATGTGAAGTATCTGCTAGCTTTAAAAACAGTAGGTGCATAATCATGTGCTTGTATAGCAGAAAAACAACAACAGAATAGGTGACACAAAGTTTGCAGTTGGTCTGCATGAAGAAAAACATCAAAAATAACTTTGTGTCTTTGTATTGGTGTGTGTGTGTGTGTGTGTGTGTGTATATGCGCACGCACGAGTAATGATATGACATAAATGTTCCATATGTGTGGCTAAGACGACAGTTATGCAGTCTGAGACAGAGAGAGAGAGAGAGAGAGAGAGAGAGAGAGAGAGAGAGAGAGAGATGAAGGAAAGTAAAATGTGACCTAATTACATCAAAATAAAACATTTCACCTGTGTTGTGTTATTTTATGCTTGTGCTGTACGTGTTCATACTGTATATATGGGTTTGGGTTATATATGGCTTTGATATAATTATAAATTTGTACCCAATAATACATTTTAAATTGGGTTGATGGTAGAAGATGAATGATCCAAGTGTTTATTTCTAAAGATCTAAAATATCCAAGTTATATTTGTCAAACCAGCTCATTCCACCCACACATTTACTTACATGAAACAGCTGTTCACTGGTGTGAACTACAATTTTTAAAATTATTTTGTGAAACTTTGGCAATGCAGGTTACATGTACATACATTTATGTCAATAAAGGAGATTTAAGCAGAATTTGGTGAAAGGATAAAACAGAGAAGAGAGAAAAGTTAGAGAGATACAGACAAGAAGAAGAGAAAGAAAGAGAGAGAGAGAGAGAGATACAACCTGACAGAAGAGAGACAGAGTGTCTGTTGGGTTTAGCTGCACACTCAAAACCATATGCCTGTCATAGTGTGTGTGTGTGTGTGTTTGTGAGAGAGAGTTTGTGTGTTTTAGGTGGGCAGGGCTTGGCTGGAGGAAAACTCTTCCTGCCGCTCAGACAGCAGGATCTCAGGGACAAATGGAGAACTGAGACAGACAAGAAGAGAGATAGAGAGAGAGAAAGACAGGTACAGGGAGAGAAAGAGTAAGACAGGCACGGAGCACCACAAAGAGAAGAGAGAGAGACGAGGACAACAAGCAAAGAGAGTTAAAAGCAAACAAAACAAGATCTCATGGATGAGCTGATTTTCACGTTTAGCGTGTGACAGACAGACGTCAATACTTCATTTAAGACTATTTCAAGAAATCAAGGTTTTTTCAAACATCATGTAAACCCCATAATTAGATTGAAATGGGCATAAATCAATCCAAGTTTATCCAGGGTAACAGACTTAGATAATGCGATTGCAAATCGATTGACTCGAGCATGTAAATGTTATGATCTGAGAAAACCACCTCCACATACATTTCCTCACCAAGTGGATGGTCCTCTTACTCCAACTGCGCAACACGTCAGGTACATGAACGATGGAATCCTATTAATTCCATCCAGGAGTATTGCGTGCACGAAAACATACTGAAGGCCAGATGTACATAGATGAAACACGCAGCACAAATTGCAGCCCGATGAGAGTATCGTTGTGCGTTTGCAATTTGCATAAAATGAAGGTCTAATTTAGAGCAGAATGCGTCAAATCTGCGCCCCAAACCAGCACGAAAGGCTTACTACATCTGGCCCTAAGTGTTTCAGCCAGTCATCACAACAATAAAGGACTGTGGATTCAGCCAATCACACAATCATGTTATAAGGCTGTTAGACCATTTCCAACAGGAACTAAAACGTTACAAATCTGTCGTAATTGTACAGTAAAACATAAATTTGGCAGTCACTGACAAGAACAAGCGTTCCGAAAATCAGCCTGATCAGCTGTCGTTTGACATACATTTTTGGAAGCACCGTGACAACCGGACAACCTACGATTGAGTATTATCAAATTTCATGGACATCAACCGTGTTGAACTACGCATGTCCACATGACAGCTGTCAAGAGATCCATCATTAACTGCGTTGAGCTTTCAAATGTGCGATGCAATTTAATACAAATGTACAAGAATACTTAAATTGCACACCATCGGCCTGGTTTGATGGATTTATTTCCATTGTAGCTACAAAAAACAGTGTTGCCCGTTATCAGTAAATGAAAGAGATAATGCATGAAAAAGCTGTCTTCCTCAAATGATATTTTTACCAATGACAACTTCAATCTGTAGTCAGTCTAATTTCCAGGTTTCCATCATTGAATAACTCACCCGTGTAACGCTTACGGTACGTTTGATGTTATCTACCAATTTCTAGTTATGAGGGACTTATTTGTTCTTGGTTATGGTATTTCACTACATGCCTCATGATGTACCAGTCTTTTTTTCTTAGGAAAGAGCAAATTCATGTTCTCATCATGGTCATGATCACAGCCAGAAAATGTGTTGCTAGCTAATGTCAGTATCGTAATTCGAAACGAGCTACGTATCTTCGGTATTTTATCAGTCATTCATTCACATTCATTCATTGAAATTTTGAGTTCATTCAGGTTATGGCATTACAGTCAGTTTAACAGTGAGCAATTTTTAGAGGGAAAAAGGGCGATTTTGCCCTTTGCCACTGGCTATTTCCTACATTGTGAGGGGCTGATCCTTCCTACTTTTACCCTGCCAGGACACACTGAGTGTTTCTTTTTCTTTTTCGTTTCAAAAATCAACCAATACATTTTCATAATTTAGTTGTTTTTTGCATTCATCAAGTCACCTACATCGTGACATTTACATTTACATGAAATTTTAATTTCTAGTCCTATTAAAACTAGTGACATTTGGTCTGCAGTCTTAATGATTACTTTACATGTTGCTCCAATGTGCAGGCTTGTGCCGCTACCTCAGGGAACTACTACCTTGGGTGGGACTTTTCCAGAAGTCCTGTCTGTGTGGACTGTGCAACGTTCCCCCAGTGTCTGCGTGGTCTATGACCAAAGAACTAAAATTAGACAGAGGTTCCAGTGGTTGATTTGCAGGTAGCTATATTTTGCAACCATTTTTAGAGACAGTGCAACAAAAACCTATAACTAGGTCAGTGCAGAGAGAAAGAGAGAGAGAGAGAAAGAGCAAGAAAGGTACGACAGTGATTCAACACAATACTATCAATTTCCCCTAAAGTTCAAAGAAATGAAGTTTCAAAGCTGTGACTGCACCCTTTGAACTGGCTTATTAATTAGAATTAGAATCAGAGGACAAAAATGCTTGTGTACTGACAAAATCTATTGTGGTGAACTTCCCGTGAACGCTCAAGTGCAGACAGTCAAGTCAGGTGTCGTCAAATCCAGACTTTCTGTGCTTGCGTTCCTCTTGACGACTGGGCCTCTTAAGATGCAACAATAGATTGTCAATTTAATTGACAACATGTTACGAAAGAGCTATTTTTTCAAGGGAGTCAGAAAATTTTTACAGCTAGACAAAGCAGTCAAGCGAACTGTGAAATCACATTGATGAACACGAAGCTGGCAGTATTTCCTAAGAAACATTGTCTGAAACTCCGGCATGTTCCGGCATTTAACGTTCCTGCAGAGCAATCTTTGCAACTGGGCATGATGGCACATGGGCCATAATTTTTCCACAACGAAAGGCAATTTTCTAGCGCGCCCTGTTGGCCTATTAAATGGAAGGGGAAACATGGAAACAATACCAATTTCAGAAATCCATGTTCTGATGACTGACTTGATTTCATTTCTTACAATTTCAAGCTCATATATGTTGGTACAAAACAGACCTAAGTTGACTCATTGTGCTAAATTTGGACTGGAGCTCCAAAACTTTTAGGCAAGCAGCACCAGTGCTACTAGTGAAAAATACCCTTCACCCGAGTACCTCAAACAGTTCCTGGGTTCGTGAAAGCCCCATCAGACGGAGACAATCAGACGAGGAAACAGCCTAAATGCTGAAGGACCACTGGGATCAACTAAGAACAGCTGACTGCATATGAAGATGGCTGAAGCCACGGTGACCTACCAGAGTCTTGGTCCATTTTGATTGACAAGGCAGGGCTCTGGGGGGCGGAGTCTTCACTCAAAGAGTAGCTGTGCTCTGCCTGAATATCTGTGAGTTGAGAATACCAATTAATTTTTTTGTCATTCATTATCTATCAAATGAATATTGACAAATCAAAAAATCAAAACATGTCATGGAGTCCAGTGCAATTCCTACTCAGTAAATGGAGGATGCAGGTTACAGAAACTGGCTCTCAGACCATGGAAGCTGAGATGGAATGAGCCATAACTGATGTAGGTAGTGGTGGCTATCCTAGCCTCAATCCACGTGTTAGCTTTCAGATCAAACACCTTCATGTGGTTGGTGTCTGAAATGAAGCAACCTGCTGTAGCAGCAATCCCAGGAAACAAAGGTCATCTAAACACGACTGAGCTCTGCAGAGGAAAACCCAGACTGTGGTTTGGGCCAAAATGGAGTCCAATGTTTCCAAATGCCTCTGGTTGAGCCAAGAGAGAGGATTTTAGCAACCAGCTGCCTTTTCCTGTTGCACGACTTCAATAGTGACTTTGGTGACCAGTTGGAAAACTGAGGGAGGGTAATTTGGAAGAACAGATTTTGTGGTATCAGCCCTAGCGATGCTTTTGTAATGGTCCATTATAAACAATGGCTAAGAATGGTGTAAGGGCACATGAAAACTATTTTCCTTAACAAATATAGTATTTATTGAAAATATTGCAATCCTATATACAATGTTTTGCTAATTTCTTTTCTTAAAACAACTGAATCAGGTTTAAAATGTCAATTGAAGAAAAAGTTGTGTCAACAAACTTTTCACATCTCTTTAGCTCTGTAACAACATTTTCAGATGAACATTTAAAGTCTGCATCTACATGTTTATATTGATATTCAACTTGTGATGCAATGGGATTACACAGCAGCATCAGCTTGTGTGTGTTCTGATCTGTCAACGAAATCGACCCACCTGCATCTAGGCAACTAGATAGATAGATAGATAGATAGATAGATAGATAGATAGATAGATAGATAGATAGATAGATAGATAGATAGATAGATATACTAAGCAAAACAATACACTATTGTATTAGCATAAGGGCCTTTTCCATTGTACAAGGAACAAGAACTACAGACGAAAAACAGACCATTCAGGCAAAAACAAGAACCCACGCTAAATCCAGTCCAAGTTGCAGTTTGTGTTTCAAATGAATTCAGGAGAAATTGCACCAGTTGTAGTACTGCTTAAGTTTCTTTATTTTGATAAAGCCTTGTTAGTCAGTCAGTTAGTTGTTAGCTTCTTGTGTTGCGTTGTCTCCACCCTGGTGTTCTGTGTTTGTATGTCCTTTCTCATGTCAAGCGTCCTTGAGCTTGTTAAAGGCGCTATATAAATTG
>OMOW01046877.1:8946-23325 GCA_900312555.1 Lamprogrammus exutus
TTTTGTGTCGTTTGGTGGCTGTATATGGAAATACCCCAACGTGAAAAACAAAACAAACAACTATGTATATATGTATATATATACATATATACACACACACACACACACACACACACACACACACACACACACACACAGGGGGAAGCGGGGGAGGAGTGAAATGGTGTAATGGAGGGACACCATGAGTAGGAAAAATACACTGGAGAAGTTTTTGTACCGAACATATTTACACAAAATGTTTAAATGGCAGCAGATTTGACATGATATCTTGAGGATAATATAACAGTCAGCCTCATACAACTTTCCATAGAAAGTTTCTTCCACCTATATATATAGATATATATAGTTGTGTTAGTGAGTGTCTTTTCCTACCTGGCTTTTGTGGTGCCACTGAGTGTAGCATTGGCTCCTCTCCAGACAAAGATCTCCAGGCCCGTGTCCAACAGGAAGACATATCTGCCAGGGAGGGAAAGACAGGATGTTACTCACAAAACCCTCCATATTTCAGACTAAATGACATATTGCATATACAAGTGCAGTGAATATGTCAAACTGAGGTGAGTGATGCAGAGCATTGAGAAGAAGAAAATTTGGTCGGTAAGGTACTGTGTGTATTAAGTGACTGATTTGGTCAAAATATGCAAGTGTGTATCATCAAGTGTATGAGCTAGAAGTGATGTGTATGAGTCACCGGGGATCAAGGGAAGATGCCTTCGCAGGTACTGACTCCAGCCTGATGTTTTTCTTGCCATAAACTCTGTACAACCTGAAAAATGAGCACGAAGACATGGTAAGAATGGTAGTTTATGTATAAGTAATAAAATAAAATGCTGTGTTCAGCAGACCTGGCAGAATAATTTGTGTCCTCTACAGTGTAAAAGCCGCTGGTTGTTCCTCCCTCAATGTAGGAGATCTCATTATGAAAGACCTACATACAAAACAACAAGTATTAGAGGTTTCAAGTTATTTGTGTGCACGTTTGCTGGCTTTTTGTACATTTCTACATACAGCACTGAATTCCTCGCTCTCGTCTCCCATCTCCTCCCTTATTGTCCTGCACTCTGCTCCCAAGTAATTTCGGAGGTTGACTGCGTGGATGGCAGAGCCCGCCTTCTTGTCCAGCGTGGCTTCCTGCCCGATCCAGTAGAAGATCTGCCAGTTCAATGCTCCATTGTCATCAAGGAAGGTCTACAATTCCAGAGAGAAGGAGGGAGAAAGACAGAGGGAAGCGGGGAGGAGTGAAATGGTGTAATGGAGGGACACCATGAGTAGGAAAAATACACTGGTTCTTGTATCGAACATATTTACACAAAATGTTTAAATGGCAGCAGCTTTGACATGATACCTTGAGGATAATGTAACAGTCAGCCTCATAGAACTTTCCATGGAAAGTTTCTTCCACCTGCATGGGCACAAAGTTCTCTATCTGCCACACTGTCACACCTGGAACCTGTAGACAAGAGGAACAGGACAGATGGGCATATTCTGATTTGTATAAATGTGAACATTATAAATACACATATCATCATTGCTCTCCAAAAGCCTTGTAACACTTTTATACCCCCGCAGTTGACACGTTACCTGGCCTACGTCCTCCGTAAAGAACTCAGAGTAGTCAAGATGAGGCTTCTCCAGACTCTTGTCCCAGCGCCGGATTTTTAAGTCAGCATACCTCAACTCCCCGTTCTCCTGCAAAATGAGGAGATTTCTATATTAATAAAGCTAAATGTCCTTTATTCCTCCTCCATTCTTGTATGGATAAATCCTCCAAATATACATATATATATATACACAGTATACTGTGTGTGTGTGTGTATATATATATAACAACACAGAAGTTAAAATGTACATAGTGATCATCCAACATAGAAAATCTTAATGAGAATTTGTGCAAGTAATTGAGAAATCATTTGGTCTGTATATATTCAGGGATAATCAAGATAACAAAATATATTAACATGTCTGTTAGCCAAATGAATGAATGCATGGGACATCTCTTAATAGTAACAGATTATTGTTCCCACTCTGAACAGCCATCCCTCTTACCACTTTATTATGTAATTTCATCCATTTTCCTCACCTCCATGTGCTTCTTCTCCTGTGCAACGTCACTCATGCCCTTCAGCACTTGCTTTGCCTGGTCGTCCTGAGCACTCTCCTTCCTCCTCCTCAACCTCATCTTCCTCGCCAGTGGATCTCGGGGGATTGTTCCTTGACACACATAAAAACAACAATTTTAAGAAATGATAGGATGACGTTTTAGGTCTCCAGAAACTACAAAGCTACTGGATGTAACTGAATATTCCAGAATACATTTAAGTATATTACAATGCACACACACCTCCTCCAGCAGCAGCTACAGTAGCAGGTGAAGCCCCAGCTAGCCGTAACTGATTCTGTAGGGAGAAATCTATGTTGTACCACTCTGCTCCCCTGTCGACTGGTTTAGGAGGCATCACCAGATTGGGGTTCTCGCGCACATCCAGTACCTACAGAAATGTACATGCAGTTGTGATGGTAATGGTAGCACAAAGTAATGGCAGTAATTAACAATTTATAGAGATAAAAGGCTGCTGAATTAATTACGTGTTTGCCCATTTGTGGTCTGTTGTTTATTAGCAGAATTACTCAAAAGGTTATGGGCTGATTTTGACCAAACTTGGTGGAAAGGAGGGGCCAAGCCCATGTTATCTCCACCATTTACCTAGGAAACAGCCCATTAAATTTTAGCGCTGAATCGAATCAAGGGACAGATCCGGGAATTTTATCCGGGGATTTAACATTGCACAATAGGGTCTTTTTTAACTGTATTTGGTAATTTCTTCAAAAGAAACACAACAATACAACACAGGTGAATTTTGGTCCAGGTCCAGATTAAATTTACTAACTACTGTTTCTTGTGACAAATCAACTATGTCCTATTATGATTTGTCATTTATTTCTCAGAACACATCGATTAGCACTGTTGTTCACAGCAAGAAGGTCCTGGGAACGAAGTCCTATGCCAGTCTAGGCCCTTTTGAGAGTGTCCATGTTCTCTCCCATGCTGGCATGGATTTCTTCCCCTCCACCATCAAAAAGATGAGTAAAAGTGACTTTTGAAGTAAAGCACTGCACTTGTATGTTGCTTTAAACAAGACCGAGCACTTTGTGAGGGTTTATTGTTTAAAGCCTGTTTTTCTGCAGGTTGACATTTTTCACACTGCATTCAAACCCATGTTAGGGTTGGTGCACCATTAACACAATATAACTACTCTTTGTAAAGATTGCTTTAGTCCTGTGTGATGCGAGTACTGGATTTAGCATTTTACCTCCAAGTCAGTCAAGAAGTGGATGGCCTCTGGCAGCGTTACCAGGCGATTCTTATTCAACACCAGCTTCTTCAGCTTTCCACACCTTTCCACACAATACAAAATCATATAATTACATCACCTCACATTCCTGTGCACAGATCAAATGTCCTGTGAAGAGAATTTGTGCTCTATGATTTGGTTGCAGACTTCCATCACGGCTGTGCCATTTACTGAAGCATATTAGATGACTGAATTTGCTATGAAATGCGCTGAAGTCTATTCTGGGCTTAGAGATGACTAATAAGCTGGAATGATGCCTAAAGTTCTTTGCCAAGTCTACCACCAAAACAGTGACAGATTGTGTCTTAAAACCTACCTGCAGAGCCCCTCAGGAATGAGCTCCAGGTTATTGTTGGCAGCCATGAACTCAGTGAGGCTGGCCAGTTTGCCCACTCCTGGTGGAACCCCATCAAAATCCAGTTTGTTTGTGTTCACGTACAGCTTCTTCAGTTTGGACAACTTACAGATTGCAGACTGGATGGAGACACATTTCCACACAATTTAAAAGAGGGAAATTACAGAAATAGAACTGAAAAATCTGGAAACTATAAAAAAAAACAACCATCAAAACTCACTGGCTGACAAGCCAGTATTCTAGCAACAGATCCCATTGATAAATGTCAATCTGTTCCCGCTTTTAAAAAAAGTGATACAGGAATGAGAATTGGTAGATGTCAGCACAGAATGGGGATGGACACTGACACCAAAAATTCATTTTTGCTCCAGTGAATTCATGGCACGGGTTTTTTGTTGCAACAACTCTAGTTATTCAACTTCTTAGGAGGTCTGCTAAACATTGGTACTCAAAAACAGCGGCTTTACAGAGACTGAGGTGTGATGTATCGTTCTTACAGGCAGTGAGGTGAGCTGGTTGCGGCTGAGGTTGAGTGTCTCCAGCTGGGTCCACTGGTCAATGCACAGGGACAGTTCTGAGATCTGATTAGTGCTCAGGTTGAGTCTCTTTAGACTACCCAGTGAATACAGGCACTCTGGCACCCGAGTCAAGTCGTTACATGACAGGTCCACATCTGAGAGAGAGGCAAGGAAGAGAACATAGATATAAAGGTGTACGCATATTCTTGAAAAACCTATAGTGTGAGTGTTGCTGCATGTTAGAGATGGACAGAGTGTGAGGATATGAATGTAAGCATTTGTGAAAATAGGAATGAAGCTCTAATGCAGCATTTACATTGCTGGTACAGCAGCTACAAGTTCTGATTTTTTTGCATTCATATATGAAGATAAATTGGATAACCTATTGGATATCTGCCAATGTGACTGTCGTCTAAACACACAAATCATAATTTTCTTGCCATTCCAACTCGCAGATCATAAAATGTAACACTCTTCTACTTCGTCTGTATACCAATGACATAAAGTGATTATGGCTGCACACACTCAAGCTGCAACAAATGCTCGAATCCGTCTACTTTGCATTGCTATATAACTAGGCCACATTTAAAATGCTTTAGAAACAAGATGATGTAGAGAAGGTATAAAAAATTGGATATAGGCATAAAATTGAAAACTGTGCATTAAGAGCTGTGTATCATAGTGGAAATGTAGCATTAGACAGGATGTAAAAGGCAAGCAAGAAAATGTACCAGGTATCTACAAAAATGGTATGAGAGAATACTGAATGGTGTTTGTGTGTGTTACCTGCTAAATGCGTCAGTCCCTCTAGGCTGGTTGGCATGTTGCTTTGGGTCCTCTGGGTGTTCCTCAGGTGGAGAGTCTGCAATGCCACCATGGCTGGCAGCTGGCTGCTCAAACACAGACACATACTGTACATCAGAGCTAAACACAGATGTATTTCTTTTCCAATTTACCACAGCGTTTTGAACCTAACATGCACCCTAGGCACTTTCTTGGTGCTTGGCTGAAGAAGAATTGATGTCTTTACCGCAGTTGGGCATGCATGAGTGGGTTGTTGTTCAGTATAAGCGTCTGCAGGTGGACCAGGCGTCTCATCTGGGGTGGCAAACTGTCCAGTTTATTGTCACTCAGGTCCAGATACAGCAGGTCTGTCAGGTTGATGAACAGCTGGTTGGGGATGGAGTCGATGCTGTTGTGGCTCAGATTCAACACCAGCATGTTCCTGCTGTTCTCCAGATCCCTGGGGATCTCTGTCAGCTGATTGTAGCTCAGGTCCTGAAGGAGAAGAAGGGAAAGGCGTGGGAAAAGGGCAACCACATTGTTTTTTTTCATTTAAGTAAATTAAATTAATAAAAGGGCTAAAAGTGCACTAAAATGTAAGCTGTATATGTAAGGTATACTGTATATAATGTCTCTTGATAAATCTGAATATCACACAGTTGCCAAATACACAACTACTATCACTTCTTGCACTAAGACGTAACTAAAACGGAACAGAGTAGGGCCTGCAAGTCATTATAGGTCTCTCAAGTGGAACAACTACATTTTATACAACTGGGTCGTGGATTAAACAAATCTTCCACGAGACCAATGGCACAGTCAGCAATAAATTCTGCTGAAGGGTGGCAAAAACAATTACAGCCCCAAGTCACCTTAGTGGAAGTCTCACTGAAGAATGGGGAGCGGGGCAGGAAAGTTGACAGAGAAGTAAGGTAGAGACAGCAAGAAGAAATAAAGGTTGTATTGGACTGAGTGTACGTAAGAAGTCTACTTGTGTGGTGTGTGGTGAGGACAGATGGAGAGCAGTGTTTGTGTACCAGCACAGAGAGGTCATCCAGCTGAAAGATGTCATCTGGGACTCCGGAGTTTTTCAAGTTGTTGGCTCTGGCTACCACCGCCTGCACATACAATCAAACACAATTAGGCCACATTCTAAATTTGTGTAGAGTACAGATGTGTGTAAGAGAACAAGATGTCACAAAGATATCATAGTTCTTAAGCCATAAAACCTTACATAAGCAGATCATTCATAATCAACAGCATTACTTACGATCTTGAATCTGTTGTAGGTTATGACTCTACTGTTAACACAGAAATCTGTTTGTGCCTTATGTGTATTTTCAAGTTACCCTTAGGTTTGGCAAGCTGGACAGTTCTCCATGTAAAGTTGTCAGGCTGTTGTGACTCACTGAAAGATGCTCCTGAAGATGGAAGAATACAGACAGGTTTTGGGTTCTAATCAACAGAGCGACACGCGCACGCACACACACAGTCTGTTCTTGTGCAATGTACCACGTGTACAAATGTCTCAAAATAGTATAATTTAAGTAGAAAAATGTTAAAAATCAAGGCAGATGTTCTTTTAAACACACCCCAGACACTGCAACTGCTAGACATGATAACAGACTACACCTACACCCTGTAAGATCAAACTTGTTAGGATCTTTTCAATGTGGTAAGAGATTAAGAGGTTTCGATTAGATAATCCTATCAGAGATATTCAGGATTAACTGTAGCTCTGTGTGTGTGTTTATGGTTAGGAGAGATTTCACATGTAGAATGCATCAAAATGCTGCTGTGGTCTCCTTCTTTACCATTAAGTGAAATATTGGTATGCTGAGGGAAGAATAGCGCATCAGTTGTGTAAAATGAATAAAATAAATCTCGGGTGACAAAAAGGTACATGATAAATACAACTAAAATGAACTCCAACTAGAAATCATACTAATGTGCCACCGTTAAGATTAGTTCGTCTCGTAATGTCAGAAATTAACCACTAACACTACAACAAGAAATAATTTTAACGTCAATGTTTGCACCTTTATTCATTACATCTGTGGACTTTCACTGCTTATCCCAAGTGTGTTGATTAACCAACAATATTTGTAGAATTGATTTGGAGAAGTCAACACCAAAACGTTAGTAATTTAGTAATGTTTAAGAAAGGTATTGACCATAATTGCCAAGGGCATTAATGGATTCTATTCGGTTGAAGTCATTACGTTTTTTCAACCCTTTGACATCTCCTAATGTTAGTGAGTTCAGGCAGAGATTTCTACTGAGGTGGTGTAGTACAATCACAGTGTGGAGATACAGTATATCTGGCAAAGTCAGATTACTTACTCATTACTCAAATATGACAACATGTAAAATGGCAGAGGGTCTACAACCACATAGCACATATCATGTATAGTCATTTGTTTATACAGAGTGATAAAGATTTCCTCATACTTTCAGAACTGTTTATCCAACACCTAACACAACAAAATGAACCATCCATCTCCACAAATATCCCAGCGGAGTCTGAGGACCTGTATAAATTGAGCAATAGACCAGGCCCCTGACCATTTCAATGGTTGTAATACAAACTTATTATAGATAACATAACAGCACTAGTGCTGTTGTGAACGTAAGAGTCTCACCAGCTTCTGCAGAGCGGCCAGCTCCTCTGGGAGGTAACACAGTCCCGTCCTGTTCAGCTTCAGCCATCGTAGGCTGCTCATGGACTTGACATGTTCTGGGAAATAACCACCCTGTGAAGACAGAATGAAGGTAAAGAAACAATTGAGGAAAAACAACAACATCTAACAACAGCAGTACTGTTCGTATCAAAAGAGTTGCTGAGATGTTTTAAAGGGCTAATAAACTGTTGGATTTAACAATAATAATAAAACAATCAATCATGTAAAGTTATACCAAGGTGATGTGTCCTACAGATCATATTACTGGTACTTATTTACACAAATCATTTGCATCTGATATATTGATTTAACATCCTAGACATAATGGATCAAGATTTGTTAAACTACAAGTGGCAGAAACCAGAAAATAACACATTCTATTCTATTCTGTTATTAAATATTGTTCAAGAGCAGCCTAATGGGCACATCATTTCTAAATGTGACAAATTATATTATTTTAACCTTCTAACCTTACAAGAATGAGAGCAGTAAATTTACTGCGAATGTGCGAATCAGGGATTAAAAGATGACATCACTGTCATGTTTGGTTTCACTTGAAATCGTGGGCAGGAGTCACTGCATACATCTTACTCAGAGTGTAACACAGGAAAACAAAAATCATTCCAGATCAATCATCCGATGTTGATAAACGAATCACTTTGCCACTACTTGAACAGCTAAACTGACATGTCAACAACCAGTGCTGTCAGTTTAAATAACAATTGCCAGATCAACCCCCAGCTGTCACTGCTGCCAAGCAGTCTGCTCCCTCCACCTCCCAAACTGAGCTTATTGTATGAGTTAATACGTAAAAGAATGGTGACATTCGCTGGCTGTGGCCACACCAATCACACTGGTAAAGTTAACATATTTAGGCAATGACGTTACCTTAAAAAAAGGTTAATAAAACTGGCAGAAGGAGCTGCCTCGAGACAGCTACTGACACGCTTTACATTTGTCAAGTCAGATATATGCCAATAAACTAAACGTGACGTTGGTAATAACAGGTAATGTTAACTTTCTCCCTGTGCACCCAGAATTACCTAACAGCGAACCCAACAAACTACTTTTATCAGCGATTAACGTCACTCCAATTCCTCAAAACAGGTTAGTTAATATAGTGATAACCGACACATAGAATTCTTGTGGCGTGTGGCCAAGACCTGGCAGACTTTACTTTTGTCCATGTCACACATTTGACAACTGGCTAACGCCCAATGCTAGTAAGCTAAAGCCAGCTAATGTTTAGCGAGCTCAGCCTTTAGTCTCTAATTCTCGCTGGTATTAGCTTTAGCTAGCTAGCTGCTATCGATAATGTATTCACGAATATCTTGAAAAATCCTACTTTGAAGTCGTTTCCACTCAGGTCTACCCCCCTGATGAAGGGAAGAACTCCGGTGGCAGCCATTTTTGCTTCAGGGTGTCAGCCGCTCGGCCCTCTCCGGTCTATTTTGGTCCTGTGGTTGCAGTACGAAAGCTTCCTGGGTACAATAGAGCTGAAGGATTGGTCATGGGTCGACTGTTCATACTGCGTCGAACTGCGCATGTGTCGACCCTTCATGCACTTCCTGTGATGTTTATGACCTCACATGTTGGAACCATTATTTTTTTACCGTTAATTTTCTTTCTTTCTTTCTTTCTTTCTTTCTTTCTTTCTTTCTTTCTTTCTTTCTTTCTTTCTTTCTTTCTTATTATATTATTCTTATTCTTTTTCTTATTCTTATTCTTATTCTTATTCTTATTCTTATTCTTATTCTTATTCTTATTCTTATCTAATAATAATAATAATAATAATAATAATAACAATAATAACAAATAATAATAATAATAATTCATTTGTTAATTTACTTATGAGATGTGAGAAATGTGAGATAATGCATGCATATATAGGTTATATAAATCCTGCCTCATGCACGATTTATATAACCTATATAGGCATAGGCCTAATTTATTCATTCGTTTAACTTAACATGTTACAAAAACGAACTGACAAATAGAATAAATACAATTAAATAAATACAAATTTTAAGAAAACAAGAAACAATAACAGTAATTGGAAAAAAACTCATGATATCTCATATTAGGCCAAACGTCAATAGTGGTTATTGACACAGAGGCTTTTTGAAAATTATTGTGTAAATCTTATTTATTTAGGAGAAGAATCAATTCATTGTGAAGACATATTAATTAGCAGGTTTACTAGTTCTATAACTGATTAATAAAGACAATAGAATAGATACATCTAGCATGCCTTGAATGATGACTACAAAAAATGCATCAATCTAAACACTAGATAAATTATAATTTATATTCAACAGAGAATACCAGATATGACTTTTTTTCTTCAAAATAAAAGCATTTTAGATGAGGAACAACTTTAGTTTGTTTCGTTAATAAAGCTTTTATTGTGAATACTTAGACCGGATGTTTTACAATTCGTATTGTTTTTACATCAGAGGACCTGTCAGCTGTGCCGATAGCAAACTACACCCTGCTCGTTAGCTAAATCAAAACTAAAACGGATTTTCTTAGTTTACATTATGGATAAAAATGTGCCTACATACAATGTACAACTTTACATTTACGATATATCAAGAGGAATGGCTCGTAGTCTCAGTCCCATCATGTTAGGTGAGCACAGATCAAAAATCCGATACAGTCTCTGGCCTTTGTGGCAGTTAAACAAACATTCATAAATGCCGGGTGGAATTGTCTCCACTTTATGAGTATCGTAAAATCGCTTCTGTGCTTGTGTTTGTGTGTGTTGATCCTTAGGTTGCTTTTGTTCACGTTCACGTTTGCGCAAATTAAGTGTTCCAGTTAGAATCCTGGGTTTTTTCCAGGAGCGGTGTTGTAAGGGTGGCTATTATCAGGGGTTGACATCACATTCATCATGGCAGCACAAATGGGTCAATACAGCTCAGCTGTTGTTTTTATGTAATGTAGAGAGATGCTTTAGAAAATGCTGCCTTGAATCGTGTCTGTAGTTGAAAGACCATCTGTTCTCTTCTTACTATTTTCCCTTTCTGTTACAGGAAAGCAACTGGATGGAATATGGTATGAAACCCGCTTCTTTCTTTGATGATCTTATTATTTACAGAATTGGTGGCCTGGGCCCTAACATATTTAAAAGTCACTCTTCCTGGCTCATGGAAAAATTCCTCTTTATGTTATGTGCAAATCCATCAGATATCAGCCAGTGACCCATTTCTGGTCCCAGAGCAGAGCGTGAATAGGGAAGCACACTCAAACACGTAAAAACTGACAAATACAGCTTTTGGGTTATCTTGCTTTTCGGCCTTATTTCTTGAAATTATTTGTAGAAATGACATGGAATCAGTCTCGGAAAGTAAAGGCAGTCATTCCCAATCCCGCTCCTCGGGAACTACAGCTGAAATGCCCCAAGCATTAAAAAGTATTAAATCATAGAATATTATAGGGTATATTTTTCAGTTTAAGTCCACTCACTTAATTAGTTAAGTGGTTTGTGGTTTCATATTTGGTAAAGAACAAGCAACATTGAATTGTAATGTCAAATGCTTGCAACAGGAAATGCTGTGTTGTTGTTCTGTAGAGTTGGGTTTGTCACTGTCAATTATTTTTTTGCTTTTCTTCCAGGCACACGGCCATAGTAGCTTATGGTGATGAGTTCTTCTTCGGAGGGGAGGGGATATCCAGCTGCTCACCGGTAAGGGGCACCTATTAATGTGTGGATGCTGTATGGATTACATTTACACCTCGTTAGTTGTGGCAGAGATCCAATCACAGTGTGGGCCAGACAAAGGCCCCTTTTACAGCTTGCATTGAAATGCAATCTCAGTATTTGGATACATTATCAAGGAAATCATATGTAATGACAGGACTTCCATTTTCACCTTGTATCAACACACTTTGTTGTTATGTGGATGCTGCCTGCATTGTGATCAGATCTCAATAGGAGGGCCATTACACTATATAAGCCCACCCTTCCATGCTTGTCGATGGTAGCAGAGGCAGATGCATTTTCAGATAGGAGTATATTATATTTATCCAGACATAATCAGGTAGATAGGACTACAAATGTGACACTACCACCATCATCAAGTTGAGATTGTGCTTATTCATTAAAGTACAAACATTTTGAATTTATCTTCAATAGCTACAGAGCTCAACCCAAAAGAGTTCAACCATTATCAAATTATAGTTTTTAATTTATATCTCCTAAACTAAGAAATATAGAGATATTATTCAAGTTATCATAGGGAGGTTTTCAAGCTCAAGGAGTAAGATTATAAAAGTCAAATGTACAGAGAAATGCATGTTTTGCATGTTATAACAAGTTAGAGAGCAATGTTTAGCCGTGGTGGAGCTTTGCACTGCCAGATGACAAGAACACATATTAATGCAAGTTGTAAATGGGCCCAAATCTGTATATTGTGTTGGAAATTAGCTTTCCAATCGCAATGCATTCTGTGTATCTATGTATTGAATTGCACATGCAGATTTTAGAGGTCTCTGACTAACGTTTTGCATAGCTTGAAACATTTTCTTTGTGCGTTTGTATTTGTCAGGGCGGGACAATGCTGGGGCCTCCAGACACAGTGGTGGAGCTGGGAGAGACTGAAGTGTCAGAGGAGATCTTCATGGATTACCTCTCATCCTTGGGAGAAAGCACATATAGGTATACAGCTCACACACATTAACTAATGATGGCCAGTAGTTGTAGTTTTTTTTTTCCTTTTATCTTTTTTTAATCGTGTTTCTTTTTTTTCTTTCTTTACATATCTCCTCTCTTCCCTCAGACAGGAAAGCTGGTAGTTTTGGAACAAGTGCAACCAAACGCTAAGATTGTATTTATATTCACCTCCTTCTCCTCCTGCTTCTTTTACTTCTCTTTTTTTCACTTTAAAATTGACTTCCCTGTCTCTGATAATGTATACTCAAATATTGAGACAATTCTCCTGCTTGTGTTGTAATGGCAATTGTTTGAGACTCTGAAAATCCATTGAAATTCAGGCATATGTGATATAGCTTTGAGATTTGTAAAAGACAAAGATTTGTTAGGGAAATGTAGGCCCATATGAGGAGAATATTACATACGCTGCCACCTATTGGAAATTGGTCCATCGCTCTGACTTTAGCAAAAAAAAAAAACTACAAAACAATTTAAAGTATTCATCTGTTCTATCATTTGTTTAAATTACAACAAAATTACTGTGCACTGCCTTAAGATCTTAATTGGTAATTCTGTTGTTTGGAATGAAAAATTGACTCAAAAATGTCTGACTACAAATCTTACTTTAAATCCTTTCCTTCATATCTAAGACAATATTTTCATAATCTATTTGAAATTTGTTTATGAGATAGGGTACTTATCAAAAAGCACATGCAGAATGGCCTAGTCACATCTAAACTCTGGGGACAAATTGACTGTGGGTAGTGTTACTGCAGCCATCTAAATTTCGTTACTTCAATTTCCACTTCTGACCATATTTTGAAGCTTTGAAGTCACCCTTTTCTATTGATGTCTCTATTTCAAAAGATGATGCATCAATTCTCTTCCATTGTTCATTTGCTCAGAGGTGACAGGTATCGGCTGTTTGAGCACAACTGCAACACCTTCACCAACGAGGTGGCTCAGTTCCTCACAGGCAGGTCCATCCCCTCCTACATCACTGACCTTCCATCAGAAGTCCTCTCAACGTGAGTTTAAAACTAAACTGCGTCATTTTTATGGAGTACCCTTAAAATAGCTGCAAGAATTAGATCACGATTCAGCCTAAAATGTCTGTGTTCCCTCTCTAGGCCATTTGGCCAGATACTCCGTCCCATTCTGGACTCCATCCACATTGCCCCACCTGGAGGTAATGTCATCAATGGGGGAAGAAACAACTAAAGTGAGAGTGCAGCAGTGTTCTCAGCGTTTCCTCCATTGTAGTCAGTCAGAAGTCTTTCTTTCTTTCCTTCTTTCTTTGTAACCAAATTACACACTACTATTTGAGCTTATTGCAATTTTGGAAACTACGACTGAGATTAGGACTGACCAGTTAGGCCACTAATCAGTAAGTTTGTTGTCAGACATATTGGTAGGTAATCATCATCATCTCTTTCAGATGTACTCAAATACAAGTCTTTTAGGTCCACTTACTAATTTTCCATGGACCAGGAAGCCCCAATCTCCTTTCTCTACAAGTCATGGATGGAGCTCCATCAATAGCAATGGACACAGCATGTTTTTGATATATTCCTCTGTCAGAAAGCTTTTGTATTATGGCTTCAGAACAGAAGAGAACCTTTTGTGGTCACGGGTGACTGTTAGTCCTAACCAGAGATGGGAAGTAACGAAGTACAAGTACTTCGTTACTGTACTTAAGTAGAAATTTTGTGTATCTGTACTTTTCTGAGTAGTTATTTTTCTGACAACTTTTTACTTTTACTGAGTACATTTTTAACACAAGTATCTGTACTTTCTACTCCGTACATTTTCAAAATAGGCTCGTTACTTTTGATTTTAGGCTACAACAAGTTTTTGGAAGAAATAAGATAAGAGCTCAGTCAGCTTATAAATGCATTTCAGCGATTCAGCGCGCCGTATTTAGATCAGGTGATTAATGCGTAATGCACATAAAAGGTGGTTGGTTGCTGCTCAACAGTGTTGCCAACTTGGCGACTTTCTCGCTAAATCTGGCGACTTTCCAAATCGTCTTGGC
>OMOW01046987.1:0-10432 GCA_900312555.1 Lamprogrammus exutus
TTTAATTACGCTCTCCCCCTGGAGACATGGCGTAACCCTATGCAGCAGAAGTGAGAGGGCTTCACAGGCCACAGAAAAAGAGGAGTGTAACTAATTTGACCCTCTGGGAGATAGACGGATGGGTGCTGGCTTTTGTGCCTGCAGAATCCAGTCAGGTCACTTTAGTTTGCAAGAGTGTGGTGTCTTACACACAGCGTAGCACTGCTGAGTTGTGTGTCAGCATTAAAGCACTTAAAGGTAATGAGATTTAGGCTTTCTGCATCATAAAGTATGAGCGGCTTGAGAAACCCTTGAGACAATGGTGCCCGAGTTTGCCTGGGAGCACAAAACAGACTTATGCCATAGCAGAATCGCCATGTTCCACAGTGAAATATGATTACGGACTCCAGAGAGGCATGTTCCTTCTGTCAATGATATTGTAGCTGTCCCGCTGTATATCTCTCAACAGCACTCTCACTTGCTCCATCTCTGCCTGCTGTAAGGAATGCCACTTTTACAGTCCACTTAATTCATTGAGATGAATCTAGGCAAACACCCTACCCACTCTGATAAAGATATTCCTATTTATTCAATTCAGGAGCATGCTTCAGCAATATATCTTAATAAAAATGGTCATATTCTCTATCTATAAAAACTGAGGATAAGAAAAGAGGCAGCATTGTAGCCAGGCATCACTAACATTGGTTTATTTTCTTTTATAGTGCAGTATAATGAGCTACCTCCAGTCAAGACCTGTCACCATGCATTACTGTCTGACCATACCAAATGAAAGCTTTCCTGCCTTTCTGGCTCTTTTAAATGCACTGGCTAGATGACCGTGTGCAAACATGCTGGAAAACAACAGCAGCATTTATAAATGGCTTGCATTTGTTAATCTTCGCCTCTTCAACTCAAGTTTTTCAGCACATACTTAGATACAGTATAAGGAACTAATCTGTACGGGTATATGGATCAGTGTGCATGCATGCATCTGCATGTTAACCAAAGCAGCGGGACAAAGCAAGACTTCAGTGTGTTTTGGAACATCGAATTCCTAAAGACGCCGTAGTTCTCTAAACTGTCGTCAAATGTGAAGGACTGAATTCTGTGAGTCTTCAAATATTTATTCGTCTGGTTCTCCCAAAGTTTTAGCTTCTTTCTTGCTGTTGAGTGGCCATTGTGTTCCTTTCATGACATAGTTTGTGAAGTTGTTGCTTAAAGTGATACTCCAAAATAGGGTGATTAAAGTGATTTTCTAGGTCACTGTTTTTTCTTTCTATTTTTGTAAGTTGGACCGTTTTTGGCGATATTTGGCATTCACTTACCAGGTCCATAGTAGACCTAGAATCTGTACACTGGAACCCCATAGAACCACAGAACACAATCCATGGTACACGTGTCCACCATTGTCTCAGAAAGTGTTTTCCTATGACCTTTAAACCCTGAAACATATTTTTTTCATGGATTACTATCCAATAGCAGCTTACTGGTGCCTTCTCACATCAGTTCGCTGTGTGATGTTGCCCCATAAACTGAAGTAGCTGAGAGAATGTTGTGGTATACATGCAGGAGCGTTGTATTGACAGGGCTCAAAGAAAAATAGATTTTTACAAGGCATTGCCATCATTATAGCATAACACAGTTCTGTTTGGGAATCCACAAAATAAGTTAAGGTTTTATTGTGGTGTGTTTAAGAAATAGCACAGGGTTCTCAAAAAGGGTCCATTCAAAGACCTATGGACCTTAAACACTAGAGGTGCGCCAACAAAATTCCCCAAAAATCATTACATTTTGTAAAATCACTTTTTAGATAGGGGCTTTTGTAGCTTCATCAAAGTACCAAAGCGATGATTTTGAGGCTGTCAAAGTGTACGTTTAAGATTAAGACCTAGTCTATAGGGTGCACAAGAGTTGATTTTTCACTGTTATGTCATGTAAGAGGACAAACTAAACTTAAAGGTTTTAAATACATTAAAAGAGATGGTTTGTAAACGTGGAAGACGAGAGCATCTTGAATACATCTGTTATATAATTCTAATACAAAACCAAAACCAAACCATACAGCATCTAGATTACAGCAGGGCAATCGTGCATATTGACCAGCATTGCCAGAGGCTAAGATTGAGAAACATGCAGATGGCAAAGCTCTGACAGTACACGTCTAATTCAGCTCAATAACACCCTACATTGTGTTTTATTTCACTTTGTGTCCTTTGTGTATTGCTTCCCCTTACATACACATTTGCATTTACTAAATAAATGTAACATAATATTTTCAAATTATAAAGCAATCAATGTGCTGTTTATATTTATATTTGTCAAAATCAATATACACAAAAAAGTAAGACGAGAAAAAAATGAAGAGAAAAATCTTGCAAGAAGTCAAAAACAGTATGCTGATACTAAAATGTCACAGCGCAAGGTCTTGCAGTCATTGCATTGCCTTTTCACATGTATTCGCTATGCAGCAGCACAGAATCGCCATCCACGCAGGGAATTGGCGGCTGTTTACAGTGCCGTTGGCATCCCCCTCCTCTCTGGGTTGACACATCTGTAGTGCTCATTAGGGCTGAGGAGTATTACACGGTGTAACCAAATCTGGTCTCACATTTCGTAAGGTATACGACTGAAATTGCCAGGTCATGCTCATTGTTCATAATCATGTTAGGAAATGTGAACGTTCAAGTTAAACTGACAAAGTTGTCATGAAAATTAGAGATCTGAATGTAGATGCTGTGCAATTCAGATTTCCCTGGATGTTAAGTAGATTTATTTGTATCAAAATGAGTGCTGAAGTTCAAACTTTTTTGCCTTTTTTCGAATGAAAATACATTAATGCATCAGTTAAAAGCCACACAAGAGGGTTAGGAACAAGACGCTAGTAGAAAGGCAAAAGAACAAGGAAGAAAAACAACAGGAGAAAAAAAAGAATAATCACTTTGGAAGAGGTAAAGTTGGAAATCAGTTTATGGGGAACAGTTTACCCCAGGTGCTCAAACACCAGATGGGGAAACAGCTGAAACAAGTCCAGGGAAACAGACAAGTCATCAGCCCCTGTTTTAAAATGTTCATCATAAGCCTCAGCAAAGTGAGATAGATGTAGTAAGGCAGAAGGAAGGATGTAAAGGCTAACAACAGCATGTGAAATGACACATTAAAATTCATAGTGGTTTAACGGCAGGCTGCCTTGGCTCTGAAGTGCATAGTTTAATAGATTAAATATCTGAATTATGAGCATTCCGACCTTTCAATTAATTACTGATTTCAAAATATATTACTTACACAACCAGTCTAGCTGTACGCAGAAGTTGGAGGAGACAGAAACGAGCACTCTTTATCATCCTCATAATTAAATGTAGGATATTCAGCAAATGTTCCTGGTCTCAGGAAATACATCCTTTAAATAATTATGAAAAATCATATCACAGCAACATTAGCGGCACCACAATCCCTTGGAGCTGGGAGAATCAAAGCCAGAGATAATGCTTTAGCCACAGTGGTGGAATTGATTGGCTTAGGAAATACTTATAGCTTGATGAAAAAAGTTCTGTTTTCACAATGGTGCATTTGAATCTATGCAACTTCACTGAGTGAGTCTACGAGAGTTTGAGTGATATTGCCATTCAGCAGTAATAGTAATAACATATTAAACATTGTCTTTTATACATGATACTATGTGTTATTTGACAACCTTTAAGTATGAAAAAGGTATGAAAAGCAGCTTTATACTTTGGGGAAATATAGCTCGTACAGCATAGAGGTGCTACCAATAACTGGATGCAATAATAAGAATAAAAACAAATTGAGACACCTCTATAACTGCACTGTGGTTACTGCTGTAAGAGCTGCAGGCAACAAATAAGTCATGGACTGTTGAACATTATAAGACTTATCTGCATGGTTGGAATTCATCTTTAATTGATCAGATTACTTGACTAAAATAGTGCACTGTGTTATATGTTTTAATTGACTATGACATTACATGGGGTTGCAGACTCACATCATTGGTGTACTGATATGATCCATATTAATGACTTGATATATTTAGCCTGCATTCAAAACCGTATTAAACACCAGCATGTCTTGCGTCAACATTCTCTTGAGATAACAAAGCAAAACACATTTTCTTCAGCACATTTTACACACAATTTCACAAGGAGCCCATCTGAGCTACCTGCTGAGATCCACATGAAGTTCATTTCAGTGCAGCGTGTACTGGATTGAAACAACCTTTCGCACGGAACACTTTGGAGCAATGGATTAAGATGTCTACTGAGCAAGTAAGGGAAAGGGATTAAGAGAGAATATCTCTCATATAGCTCAGTGTTAGAACACATCAGGAAATAAAGAACAATCATAAATCATTTGTGATTTTGTGAACATCTCATTCTATCACATGCATTCAGTGTAGCAGCACCATTATTTGGGCCAAGTTGTGACATGTCTGGCCCCATCACTGCTATGTCAGGGACTGGGCAGCCCTATTCAGGGACCTCTCAGACCTTCTATTGCCTTCCAGATTGCCATGGCAGATTAGCTGACCTCAGGACCTGAGAAAAGCAAGTATTACTCACCTTGGCCGTGCCCTCTCTAGTCTACAGGTTTGCAATCAGAACTGGCGCCAAGCTCCTGCTCCCCAGCTACCAGCCTCGGAGGTCACGGCTCTCTGAAACATCTGCTTGTGACAAATAGCTGCTGCAAGGCTGGCCCACGGAGAAATGATGAGAGGCTCTGGTTAACGGGAAGAGGGAGAGAAGGTATGTGAACAGGACAGGCCTACAGAGCAGAGAGCCCCCAGGCAGGGGAGATATCCTTGAGGCAGCTCTTGTACAAATCACTAAAAGATAGGACACATTGTCATAATTGCTGCATATCACACTGAGCAGTGCTCACAGGGATAGTCTGATTCAAAAGAAAAACACAGGACGCTAATAAAGTCATGATCTTTTTCAGTTGCCACAATCATCAAATATTAATTTCAAATTTTCAGGCTTCAGGGACAGGAATTTTTTTTTAATTCTTAGCATGTAAGCCTACAATTTTAATCACACCACCATCAACAAGTGTAGAATGCCTTTTTTCCTAACTGCTCAGTCTTTGCTGATTACCATCTTAGTGCAGGCCTTACCTTTAGTTCACCTCAAAACTTTCAGAAAACCTGCTAACAGAAGTAGACAGAGAGAGGGGGAGAGAAGAACAGGGAGGCAGGGAGGCCAAAGATGTTTTAAACATGAGGGGGGGTTTGTTGCCTGTGTTTTGCTCTCAGCCATAATTAAATTCTTAATTAGCTAGCCCTCTGGAATAAATACACGACGATGGAATTCAATTTACAGCCTTAACTCGTTTCGAAAAGTGTACGGGAACACAGGCAGAGAGTGAGAGGACAAGGCAGCAATAAGATTTAAAAATGTTTTTTTTTTAAAGCAAACCCAGAGGCAGTTGATATGAACAGTGTTTAACTTTTGCGTCAGCTGGCTGTGTTGCTACTGCTCCAGCCAATCTCTATCTGTTACATCCTGATGAAGATCTCAGTCAAACAAATTGCCCTGTATCATCTCCATCTGCTCTGGCCAGGAGAGGGATAAAACACAGACTGAGGATACTTCTCTATTAAATTCCTTCTTGCAGCCCTTTATGACAAATCTGTGGATGTGATTGTCTGTAATAAACTGAAGGAGTGGCCTGTATTTGCTGTGCACCAGCCAGGTGTGTAAATGTTGAACATTTACTGATTAAGTTAGGATTTAGGCAAAGTTGGGGTTTTAAAAAGTGCTGCACCTAGAGGAAATGATCTCATGATCCAGATCATCTCTCTCACCTTAACCCTAATAGTTAACCAAGCCACGTACTAGGAACCCATCAAGCTCTATCCACAGGCTGGCTTGATAACGTTAACTCATTGAAGTGGGAAATGGAGAATCCCATGTTTTAATATGTCTGCTGAAGGCTTTAGTCATGCCTGGCCTCTCCCTGTGCCTGTCTGGCAAGCCCCAGGAATGGCTGTGACATTGCTGTGAGGCTCCGAGGAGCGGTGTAAATTTCCCGCAGCCCCTTTGATGTGTCAGCAGTGCGTTGGCGGCACATCTCTGTGCAATATTGAAATGTGATGCAATGACGATAGGTATGGGTGACGCGCTGCCAGAGGCTAACTGAATATGCTTTGCTCTGCACAGTTTCCTCTGGATGTAGGTCCTCAGTTCACCTCTTGAAATTTCAGCTGTGTATGTGTGGGTGTCTGCATGTGCATGGAAATGCATCTGTTAGTATTCATACATGTACTGTGTGGTTATATTTTGGTTAAGTGTAATAAGCAAAATTTGGATTATGTTTCAATCCCTCCCTTCGCCCCATATATAAATAGATAACAATCTCAGAATCAGGCCATACAGAGCTTATAGTGAGCGAGGGGGTCAACTATCATTGTACATGGGGGTATCCTGACAAATTTACTCATGCTCCGACCTTCATGGGCATTGCAGAGCTCTGCTGATCTGAAAGTAAGCAGCCAGCACCTGGGAGAATGGAGGCCTTATGGCCGATAGAGTGAAACTGAGAGCGAGGGGGATGATTGTGCAGTCAGAGCAGCTCTGCAGAGGCGAGGGTTTAGAGGCTTTAGCGTGTACGCAGCACATGTAATCCCCAAGCCCTGGGGTAGAACTGTATGCCAGCAGGATTCTCAGTAACAATTCTGATGCAGACTGAGAAAAGTCTTAAACTTATCGTACATATAGTCACTGATTTAACTCTTCAAACACTGTGAAGTGCTTGTTTTCTTTCTCTTCTCCACACCGTAACATCAGACACAGGGAGCTGATATTCTCCCTATAACTATAGAATAAAAAAATCCACCAGATGTGGTTTGGCTGCTTGCATCTTCAGCTGTGATGGATTCGGTAGATAATCTGGAGTTGAATGAGCTTGTGGAGATCCTACTGTACTTGCTGTGTTCATTAGACGACCATACAAAATATCAGGGGTTATTGGATTATTAGCGCTCCTTTTCCTTTACAAAAAATGGAAGCAATGATCTCTAGGACTAGTAGATGAGGACAATGTGCTTATTGAAGTTTACTAAGTTCTGTGTTTGTCACTTCCTCCCATCTCCTCCTTCCCTTCCCATTGTTCACACCTCCCAGAGGGAGGGTGATGAAACATGCATCAGCATTGCCATATTGTGCATCAAAAAGGAAAAGGGATAGAGGACTCTTTAAAGAGTATTTCTGTCTTTCAAGAGTTTTTGTGGTCATTATTTTGTACAGAACGCATGAAAAACAAGACAAATGTGTTACACAGGTCTGGCGTTTTAGGGCAGTTAATTGGCAATTAGCAAGTAACATCCAGGAAATGTTTTCAGTCAGGTGGTAAAATGTTGTGTAATAAGTGCTATACTTTACTGGATTAGGTGTGCTATGAATATTCTTCTGACACTGTGCAAGTTTGACTAACATATCTCTTTCCCTTTATTTGAGGAACCTCTGGATAGAACACAATTCAAACAAACCCCGGCAGGATCTAAAACTATATTGACAATATGTGATAAAAATCCAAGAAATTCACTAGTGAGTACCTATAACAGTATATAGTGTATGTTTACTTATGATATTAAGGGACAAATATATGATAAAGCAGGATTACAATTACCAGATATAAATTCATCCTGAGTGACATAGAATCATCATTTTACTGACATTATAAACCATATTAAATTAAAAATATATAAAGATCACTGTGAAGTCACTTAAGATTAATTTATGTTTCATCTCATGTACACAGACAAGAAATTCACAGTTATTTCCGTTCTTGAGACACAGCCTTTTAGGAGACCTGTCTTCTGCACCCGCTGTGAAGAAACCACTTAGAATGAAGCCGCTCAGCCTCCCAGATTGCATTAAGTACAATGTAATTGTGTATATAGAGTAGTGCTGCAGGAAATCCAGTGATCTTAACCTTCGTAAACATGATTAAACATTATGTGCAGTTCATAATCATCCTTCTCAAAGTAGCATTACATCTTTGCCTCTAATCATATCAATCCTCATTTCATGCCCTTGAATTAATTTCCCTTTCTGACTAAGCAGGCACTTCACAACAGACTGTGAGCATGTGAGCAATAGTTGAACTAACTCCTAATTTATGCATCTTCATTTTCTAAGAGTTCTTCAGAGAAAATCAATCTCAAGAGATACTAAAAACGGCCTTGACAAAATAGCTCACATCACACTCTTTGATGTGACCTGATTGGATGCACAAGGGTTAATTTTTAATTTATCAGCATAATAATGACGCCAGACATAAATCAAAGACATTTTGAAGAAAATGGTTAGAACACGTATCCCCATATTGACCAAATGAACAGTCAAATTAAATCAGATTATCGGATTAAAGGAAAGAGTAATCAGTATCTTTACAGTTTGGTGGAGATGCTTAAAGGCAGCTTGTGATGTGTATGCTCATTCAGCTCAAAGCAGATAAAGGCCACTGTTGATGGGAAATTACACCTTCTGATATGGTACAAATGGATATCATCTGAGCAAGAATAAATGAAAATTTGCTTTCAAGCATTTCTGGATGATGCTGCCAAAAAAGATCCATGGTTCAACGCATTCATTTTTACAATAATAGCTTACTTTCTAATATTTCTGTTTCCTGTGAGGTACCAGTCAGCCTGGAGACACCCTTGAGACAAGCCTTATTCATTCATTCATCACCTGTCTGCTTCTTTTCTATCTGCTTCTTTTCTATCTTGGCTGTCATGCTGCAGGGAGTCCATGTATATCTCACACATCTCCCTGTGTTAGTAACCCTACTTTAACATGAGCAGCAGCTCCCTCCTGACACGCACATGAGATTGATGGGTGCTGTACTACTTTTAAATATCCTTTTCTGCCTGGTATCAAGGGGTTAATTATATCTAGGTCACTATTTTTGATGAGATCTAAGGATGTGTACCAACTAACACAAGGGAAAAAAGCAGCATAATGTATAAGCACAAACACAAAAACATATTTGCATACAGACTACACACCAGACAACACACTGTGTATTGTATCCACAAATACCACAACAAAAGCCTCCAGAGCATCTAAGCCACTGAATGCATGCCTCGAAACTGGGTTATCTAACGCCTTAAATGCAGTCTTTTTCAAGATTCCAAGTAATTCTTTTAATCTTCAACATCTTCTCACACTTGTCATTTGCATTAGATGCTGCAAAGTGTGTTGAGCAGCGTAGCTGTCCTAGATTACAGTTTGAGCAGTACTGGTGACTACAAACCCCACGAAAGCGTTGTACAGTGTGACAGTACATTCTGACCAAGCAAAAATCCATATGAAATCAATATGTTGTTAGTAAAGAGTGGAATTGTGTTTGCAGCTCGTATCAACAATCGAAAGTACACTCAGTAGAACGTAAATAGCAGCTATTGGCAGATAAACCTCACACCATTCTCCAATGGATGCTCAGAAATCCCGAGATTCTAAGGTAGACGGGAAGGCAAAAACAAATGCAAATGTTTCCATATATTACTCTCTCCTAATCTCAATATTCCTTAGCGACAATAGATCCCTTGGTGAACATAAACAGAACATCTAAAACAGCTCTTCAGACATGGCTGCTGTCTCTGTCAGCCCTAATTAGGTCATTCTCACTATACAACCCTTGATAATGTTTAACACTCCTCAATCCATACTGGATCTGTGTTCCACCTGTAGACAGACGCTAATCCAATTTTCCTGCATTGATTTAAGGGCGACATTGCACTAGACTCTGGCCAATAGCTACAGCCTATCGAATAGCATGCTGCCTTTCTGAGTAAATATGTATGGTCTACTATAGAACCTGCACAGTCCTCTTGAGATAAATGTATGGTCCTGTTTCTTATTAGGCCTAGAGAATAGTTGCTGTTTTCTTGCACGTATGTCACTGAGATAAATCCCAGGACATTTCTCACACTGAGAAAAATACTGTAAATTCTGATTCGGATTAATGAACATCTGCACTTTCATGTACACATTTTGAATGTCCCCCAACTTGCAAGTAAGCAAGTTTTAGAATAAGAGTAATGAGTACAAAAGACTTTGTCCTTTAAGATACATTATTCTGGCCTGTGCCTCAAGATCAAGATACCGCAACAATCACCTAGAAAGCTTGAGGTGATCATGGCTCATCAAACGCCTGCCAAAAGGGGTAAAATATTAATTTTGGTACTTCTGATGATGGTGATTACAGAAGTTTGGTGTTAACTTTGGTGTTTGGTGTTTTTTCAATTCTTATTTTTCTCCAATACCTGACAAGGAAGGACTTGGTTCTCATTCAAAAACAGGAATCTAAAGGAAATGACAATATTTTATGGATAACAATGTAAACAAGACATTAGAACCCAATTCTAAAGCAATAGGGAGCATATCCCAACTACAGCTTACACAGTACTACAGATAGCACGTCGATATGCAGA
>OMOW01047068.1:7983-19751 GCA_900312555.1 Lamprogrammus exutus
CATGTTTCAGCCTTGAAAGCGTCATTTAGATTAGTCCTTTTTAAATCTGAAACATGTTTACGTCTCTATCAAACATTTAATTTACTTTCCCACACGTTAGACAAACCCATTTGGCCGGCATCCATGTTTTGATGCAGCGGGCCAATCAGAACAGCGCAGGCTTTTCAGAAGGGGTCCTTAAAGAGACAGTACCAAAAAAGTAAGTCAGCTTTTTGGAAACTTTATTCATGTAGCACCTTTCACAGACAAAGGCCACAAAGTGCTTCACAGTCAAATAAATAACAACGGAGAATAGAACAGATAAAACAATAAGAGCACAGAGAAACACAGAGACATAAAACATAATTAAGCACCTAAAATTCCGACAACCAAACCAAATGCCTGTCTGAACAGATGAGTTTTTAGTTGCTTTTTAAAAGATTCCACAAAGTCAACTGCATGCAGAGCTAATGGGAGACCATCCCACAGTTTAGGCGCAACAGTCTGAGACGCAGAATCACCAGGTGTCTTCAGACGACTGCGTGGGACAATTAGAAGACCCTGATTAAAAAAGTATTTTTTCACTCAGTGTGCAAAGTGGTTTTGCAGCAAGGGAGAGCAGAAGTCAATCAATGTGTCCAACTAATGCAATTGTTTCAAAATAGAAAAACAAGAACATGGAAATCTGTAAATTAAGTACCCTTTTAAGCATTTTTCAGGAATATTGTAACATTGAACCCACTCAAATGGTGATTTATTGAACATACTTCACATGTTTCAGTTTAATATTTAGCGTTTATTTTTGAAAACATCAAGTTAACAAATGTATTAAGTATCATAGATAGTTGCAGTAACCCGATCTTTGTTTTTAGTTTTGCTTAACTTAATTTGGACCACTGACACAATAGCTTGTCTAAAACTTCAAGCTTTCTAAATAAAGTGTTTTTTGCTCCTAGCCCAAAGGGAATTTTAACCTGACACACCCATATGTGAATGTGCATCACTCCATCATGTTGAAATATCTTGTGTCACTTAGTTGCAGGTTTGTGGCATCATATCAAGTATTAAATAATTTTTGACATGACAGATGTCCTATAAAGAGAGACTCAAGCACTGCTAGAAAGGATTGGTTCCAGGCTGATGGGCCAAAATGGTGTTGTGAGCAACACTACAGATGTCTTTGTGCCATGCTAACCACAGCTCTTACAGACCCTAACAACACTTTTGGATCAAAGGGGATATTCATAGTCCTAGGTCCACACTATGGGCTTCTCTAATGCAAATTTCATGCTATTCTGGACACTGAAAAACCTAGATTTATGTTCACTTACTGATATTTCACACCGTTTTTTTACTTGCAGTTGGATTTTAAACAAACCCAGAGTTACACCATAAATAAGTGGACAGATGTCCCTTAATTGTTATGAATCTCTGTTAAACCAGTGTGACATTACTGAAACAATCTCATATACGATGCCATTAGTATGTCATTCTAGTGGCCTGATGTGGACAATGTGCATATTGACCTGCGACATGGTATTAGAAACTTATTTAAATTTTAAACTTTCTGTTACCCCACAAATAGGAACCAACCCAAGCCTCAGCCTTCAGCCTTTGTCAGAAATAACAAGACAACAACACATAATGAGTGGGAAGGGTCACAACAGTAACAATCCATCATAGTGTTCACATTACAAGAATTTTTTTCCAAAATAATGAGCCAAAATCTCATTATTACAAAAAATCCTGGGTTTGTTTTCACATGACCAATGCAATACGCTTCAGTGATAGTCAGAAGCTGGACTTGTTTACCTTCCTGTTATCAGATGAGGCTTCTGGTTCTCCTTCATTTCTGTCACTGCTCTGGCAATAACTCAGAAGGAAATTTGCCTCTCTTGTGTCGGGTTGCTCCAGCAGAGTGGTTAGGCTGTCGATTTGAATAAAAAATTGGGCTCTCATGTGCGCTATACGTCAGCTGTCCTATTATTGACTCTGTATGGGGGCTTAAGGTCCACATAAAATGATAAAGTTTGATTAAATTCAGTCACATGGAGTAGAGCAACTTAAACTTGCTGGTATTACTATAGAGACGTGATTACCAGCATTGTCATGGCTACTGTGTTTTCTCAATGGTGGTGTTTAAGATGAGACTTGCAGCGAATAGGCAATGAAATAGTGATGTGTCTGGTGGAGCCAGACTTAATGTGATAAGGGGAGGTAATCATCCTCTGCAGATATAATTCACTATTAATAACCTTTCTAACTCTATATTTAACCATGACAAATGATTGCATTTCTGAGTCATTTTACAGACCGTCCATGCTCCCCATCTTCCTCCTAACATATTTCAAAGAGTGGTTGCTGCTGCCCCAAATGTGTCACACCTAACAAGGCTTGGTGCAAATTTAACCTGTCAATATCTGTCATGTTTCATACATCAGCTATCAGTCTTTATCTCAGTTGTCCCTCTCCTTTCACCAATTAGAGGTATGACTTTGACCCAAACTTGCAAAGTTTAGTCCCACCCCCAAGTACTTTGCTTCAAGGTATAATGGAAATGAAAATCCGAATCCTTGCAAAAACTGCGCGATGGGGAAAGACAGAAGAAGGCACCGGGACGAATCATTATGTTATCAGCTGATGTGAATCTCACATCAAAATATTCAGACATTATTTATAGTGTGTAGTCACTGACACTTTGTGCTCTAATGTAATGATAGCACAAAGACCAGTGCGAGCAGCACAACAACTTCATGCTGTTTTCATTACTTTGAAATGCACTTCACTATCATTTTCATGTTGGTTCAGTGTGCATGGTGCACAGGAGAGAGGAGAGGCACAAACAGATGGATGATCCATTTTAAAATGGAGCAGTGTGAGGCAAGCTGATGGTATGTGGGTGAAAATTGGGCCTTTGATGATGCATTTACCGTAGATATCTCTATCTCAGTCTGTGTTTTCAGCACGTCACTCAGCTGGTGATTTCAACTGAATACATGGCAGGGATGTCAGTAATTTCCGAATAATGCAGAAGAAAGCTTTTAATTAAACACGCTCTCCAAGCAGTAGGAACATTTAGATTGGCATTAAAAATACAAGGTTAATGCAATTATAGCAAGGATGTCAGTAAAACAGTCTGAGCTAAAGATTAATTGGAGATTCTTACATTATCTGTCATCCATAACATTAAACTGTATGAAAGCCTTCCACTTCCTCTCCAGCTGAAATACACCCCTGCATATATCTGTCCTTTTATTTGAAAAGTGATGTGCCGACTCTAATGTGGCGCAGAGTAAAAAATATTGAGCTAATTAAAAGTTAATTCTCGTTTCATTGTTGTCCCCAACTATCTGCTCTCTTTCAAGTTATCTTTTAGGAGGAGAAATTCCCAACTCAATCTCAACAGTCATGTAACCCGGATTATTATGGAGATTTATTAATTGATGCAATCAAATAAACAGCTTTACCAAACTATTGCATCACTCACAGTTGTCCCATGTAATCATAATCTAATTAGCTCACAAGTCACCTCATGAAAGCAAACTTTCCCCTTTTATTGTGTACATTTTATTGTAGCCTGCACCGGAAGGTTGTGGATCATAAGATATAACCACGTCACTTTACTCATGGGAAACATTACCAGAGAGACATTCTGTATCACCACTAAAGTCAGTTTAATCAAAAAGGTCACAAACGTTGTGTGCTGCCCTCTGCATAAACAAATCATTTTCATACTTGGAGAAGCTCTCTGCATTGTGTTCTTCTTATGGTGAAGAGTGTTCACCGTGTGCTGTGTCGGCACAGCTGCATAAATGTGTTGAGACAACTTTTATGCCCCGATGAGAGGATAATCACAAATCACTACACCCCTGCCATTTATTTTCCACTTCACCCAACCCTTTTACTTAAATAACGGATGAATTTGTATACACTGTCACTGCCCAAAGTGCTGGGTTGTCGCACATTTTTATACGCAGCACTTGGCAGTGGTTGTTGTAATCGTGCCATTCTCAGAGAGCCTTTTGACTGATATTGACAGGCATGATAATATGACATCTGCTTGAGATATCATTTATGCTGGTGTGTGAGCGTCTGTCCAGAAACAACTTACTGACATCATACATGCTAGGATATTATTTAACAATTCTTAAATTTTCTATCACTAAAAAAATACATATATTTGGTAGGTGATAAATTGCGTATTTTGTGTTCCTAGGGTCTGAAAGGTGACCCAGGACCTGTTGGTCCAATTGGCTCCAAAGGAGACAAAGTGAGTGAGTCTGTCTACTGGGATGGACAAAATTACACACACTAATTATTTTATGTTTTTCTTTGTGTGTGTTTGTAGAAAAACAACACACTTCAGGCAACCTACTTGACTTTCATGAGCTGTAATCTCAGTAAGGAGTGTGCCCATGTGTCTGAAGTGCTGCTCTTATTACTCGTCCAGACATGGACAGCTCGATCATACGCTATAAGAAAACCTCACTGATCATTGTAGTTTCCATTATCGCTGAGAGTAAATTGTTCATTCTCTATTAGTGTTGGTATTTTCATTTGGATAGCTGTTTGTAATGGATTCACTGAAACAATTCTGTTATCTCGTATTCTCCAAATAGAATTGTATAGCTTTGAAGCCTTCAACATGTTCAGCCTTGCATACTGTCACATTCTGGAACAGCTGACGGAGAGATTTTAAATACAATATTTGACATTGTTCTCATGAAGAAGCTGGAAGTGTGTCATGAGTTTGATGAATACCGTGTTCATACAGCCCCTTTATAGTCTGTTCACTGGTATCTCTGACATGAATTTGATTAACTGTTGCAGTGCAGAAAATATTGGTGCTTTTCATTTTTCTTTTCATCCCACAGAGAGGTTATTTTCCATGAACGAGATGAAATGTTTTTCCTGTAATTAGTTGGCGCATCTCCTGCTCCTTTATTTTTCTTCCGTTATTGCAGGTTTTCTTTATGCTGTCTTTTTGGTAGAACTCACCGCATAATTGTAGGTGCAATGCACCGTCAGCCAGCCTTGAAGTTATAATGAGGTCTGTTTGTGTCTGTGAAGACAACAGAGAATCACAGGGTATTTCATCCTATTTTCCGGATTGGGAGGTGGGGGAGGCAAGAGCGTTTGCATGTATTGAAACTGACAGAGGTAGGCAGTCTTGGAAGCATAAAGTAATGAGTCCCCCGAATATCCCATAACATGCATATTTTAGCTGTGACAGTCATTTAGACAACAAAATGGATATGAACTACCAGCATCTCGCCTTTCTTTCATCCACATATGATAACAAGGTATTGCCCGTTATAAAGTCCACTGATTCTCAACTCATTCTGTGCTTTAGAAAGCATGGTGGAAATGCGGTGTGATAGAAGAGGGATCCACAAAACAAAAGATAGTGCATGACTTATCACAGAAGACAAAAGATAAGTAAGGCAATAAAATGCATGTGGAGTCATTGCTTACATTCAGTGATGCTGGTGTCAAAAGACATCTACTTCTTTCCTTACATGATTTTCAGGGCTGCCTGCTATATCAGAGTCACTAGATTATGTTATCCTACCAGTCCTATAGCAAGGCTTTTACATGCTATTGTATGGCTGTGCTATTTTAAGGCCTGTTATATTTAAAAGCACTGGCCCACCTGGCTGTTGTCTGACATGGTGAAAGTCAATCAAACAGGCTTAATTTCATGAAATCAATGGCAGTTAATTGGCGACTGTGTTATGTATATGTGTATATACTGTATGTAATGCATAGTGAATCTTATTTTTGCCTGCTTTATTCTTTTTATAAACGTTATGGCCTGTGTGCAAGGTCTGAAATATATTTTATGCTTCAGCTGCCACATTCAATATGTTTAAGATGTGATTCAGAAAGTTTTAGCTTTAGAGTTTTTACCCATTAATAACTTATTCCCTCACAGGGGGAAGTTGGTCTGCCTGGTTCTCCCGGGCTGCCCGTAAGTAACCCCTTTTCACTGATATGGTTATATCAGGCGACATCTCTCAAGTGGCAAGGAAATCGATTGCTTTGGAATTTCTCTTGATTTCTGCATTAAGTATGCACTAAATGTGGTCTTTTCTTAAATAAAGTCTGACCCAATCTGCTTGAAGTAATGCTGAAAAATAGTCGCACTTGTTCTTGAACACTGAAAACAACAATGGAACATTCATAGTCTGGATTTTAAAAATAAGTGAACCTCTGAGCACCCTCTGAGAAATCCAAGGAACTCCAGAAGGTTCACTCACTTTGTCTTGTCACTGTATTTTAGCAAAAAAAGCAATAGGACTGCTTGCTGCAGACATACAGTATGCTCATGTGGGTTTGATCTGAACCGGTTGGACTGAGTGTTGTAAAATCACAGACTTTTGGCTGTGCAGGGGCTACACATCGTGTTAAAGCATGGAGAGTGGGGCACTCAGGTGAGCAGTCTTTGTGTCATATTGCCATCGCTTGGGAGTGGGTCACACAAGGAGCAGATAGACAGGGCTCAGTGGGCAGCCCTACTCTGCCCAAAAAGGATAGGGATGAGCAGTGAGGCAGAAAGGAATGGATCTCCGAGCCCAGTGGTGAGGTTGACAGGCAGTAGTGGAGTGCGTCCTACATTGGTGACACACATCATGATTTGGTTGGTGGCTGTCCCTGCAGGTTTCTTGCATTTACCAAAATCCTGGAACAGCGACAACATGGTTGTTTGAGCTGAAAATTGGACTGGCCGTACTGGTTGCTTTTGCTCTGGTCCTGTTAACATAAATATGTGGGATAGAATACATAACTGAGAAATAAACTCATTCCAATGCACACACTCCCACACAAACTGAAGGTGTATATCCCAGCAGACTACACACACGTAAATGTTTTTATACTCACTCCTCAACACAAACTGCACTTATGGAGAGTATTTACGCACACATACACCCATAAATACTCAGCGTTGTGTCAGGGGAGTTGATGGCTACAGAAGATTAAAGGTATGCTGTGGGTGGCTAGCTAATTACCAACATATCATCAGGGGATCAGCCTACTGGATTTCATCAGCTCTAGTAATATAAAGTCTGTGTCAAAGTGCTTACAACTGCTGCCATCTATTCACTCATCCTAATTTTACATTCATAAGCAGAATACCAGACAGCTTTCTCTGATTTGAGCTTTAGTGAGCTTCCTCTCATAATGCCAGGGAATAAAATATGAGAAAGCAGATAAGGTAGTGTTGAGTTGCAATGTGGTGTCTGTCACACAAGGTCAAAACTCTGAGCTCACAAGTCAAAGTTTTTCTAACTTAGCGCAAGGCATCTTACTATTTGTTTTGAACATCCATTGCAGCTGTTTCCACAAAGTAAACTACATTTGACTTTTGGTTGCCAATTGGAAATAGGAAACCAATTATGGGGCTTGTATGTGAAAGCTGAGATGTCGTACATGGCCTTTTGTCCACTCTGTGGCCTCGCGGATAGACGACTCTGTCTGCCCTTTCCTGACAGTGGCCAGCAGGGCTTCTGGGAGGCTGTAATAGCTTTGCTCTAACTTCTCACTGGGGCATCAGGGCCAAGGATATTTACCTCATGACCAATTGTCCTGCCCTGTTTATAACTAGATGACTTGGGCTTGCATTTTATATATTAATTTATATTTGTATTCTCATACAAATGTTTTTTCTTTTTTTTCTTAGGCCGAGAAAGAATGTGTCAAAGGAGAGCAGGTAATTTCATTTCCTAAAAGTGCTCTTTTAACAAAAATTTTGACACCATGTTCTTGAGTTTGTGCTTTTGATTTGTAAGTATTAATTTAACACCTTTTGATTTGCCACATTTAGGGTCCCCGTGGTGACAAAGGAGACAAGGTATGCAATGAAACACCACATTAAACTACATTAGATCATTTTAATTTGTTTTTTATTTGTGGGGCAAAGTGCGCATAATGCGTCTTCAAGCACTAAAGCACGACTATTAAGCAATACAAGACCATATTGAAGCACCATAAACATCTATTTGCACAAGAACCTTACATTCAAATCATGACTCAGCATACATCCTGATTAACTCGCTAATAGTTTCTTACTGCATAGATAATGGAATCAAACACTGATCACCTAACACTCTTAATAGCCCATTACTAAGATGCAGAAGTGGAGTGGAGAAGTCACCAAAAAATGTTCATGCTGGAATATACACAGATTGCATTCTTTCTATCTGTTTAAGCTAATTTAACTCAGTTGACGATTTGTTTCACATCTCTCCAAATAAGCCCACTAATTATCTGCTGGTCTGTGGACAACGTGTGGGAGAAACATCTGTCCGGATCAGTTTTCCTAGAAGCACGCTGTAAACTCTGTCTGCATTGCCAAATATCAATGAATCTCCTGCCCCATTCACAGTAATACTGTGTCCTCTCCCTAGGGATTAGCTGGGATGCCAGGCCAGCCAGGGGAACCAGGCAAAGAGGGCAAAAGGGTGAGTAAACAGAAACAGTGCACCAGTTGTGTGGCCTGGCTGGGGCTTGCGGGGCTTGTAACAACTGAGAGGAGCAGGCCTGTGGAGAAGCCAAACAGCAGCTGAGTTAGTGTCATTGTTGGGGGCACGTGGGTGATCTTTGGCAAGGAGATTGTTATGGGTTTGCATAAAGGGGGGTAGGGGGTGATTTATGACAATTAATGAATGGGCTTCATAGCCAGGAGGTCACGCACACATGCAGTGTGACTGGCAGCACACAAGGTTCGTCCCACTGGGTGACTGGACAGCAATCAGTTTCCTAAAAGGCCAACTGAATTCAGGATAGAGCCATGGGCGATGGCTGAATGAACTGGAGCAGTACACCACATTTACATTTGTTACCTCTGATTGAAAAAATTCTGTGGAGGCATTTATGGTTCAGGGTTTTATTTGATTTTAAAGTAAGCATTTAATAATGTTCATTCAGGACACTTTCTCCAAAAAGTTCCATTTAAAACACACACACAATCTTTGTGAGCAGGCATGGGAAATTCCAGTTAATTATGTCTTAATTGCCATTGGTGAGAGGATGATGACTTTTACCTCGTGTTTGGTGTTTCACTCTTTGTAGCAGCTCATCACTGTAACATTAAGGTTAAGTTGACCCGCAGCAAGAATGTTATTGTTTGATATCACAGCTGAAATGCAGCGTTTAGCATCCTGTTAGTCCCTACACCACACAATAGTAAAACAATGAGTTCAAGAAGTGTCTGGATTTTCATGCAACATCAAGAAATATAAAGAGAGAAAAATATAAATATAGATAAACATTCTTCTCAGATCAAGCAAGAACTGAGATGAGGCACAGTGCTCCAAACAACTGGACACAAGTGTCTCAGGCGTCCACCTTTCAGTGAGTGAAGGTTCCAATTGCATTAAGAATTTATGACATCTGTTGTGTTATTTCTCGATGGATCATTTCACATGTGGCAGAAAGTAACAGGATATCATTTCAGTAGAATTATTCAGTCAAAAATAGTGAGAACTGAAGATAGTGCAGATGGTTATTTGATGCTTTTATCTGTTGGAATGCAGGGGTTTTTTTACTTGCAAAAATTTACCACTGTAGATGGTTTTGTGAAGATGTTAGACTGTATATATTATATTTCTCATATTGGTTAGTCCCTCTAAAATTGGGAGAGTTAAAAACTCACAGACATTTTGGACTTTCTGCTGTTATTGCTGAAGACACTCCTGATCTATTAATACCCTGTCTTTGATGCCTGGCAGACTGTTAATGTGCTAAGGTTTCCGCTTATTCTTAGCTCTAAGAGTCACATGTGGCCTGGAAGTTGTTGACCAACCTGTGTTTCTGCAATTTCATTGCCTATTTTCGGAAGGTGGACACATATCATTATCAGAGCTTGCTTGTGGCCAGCTGATACAGCAAGACACTCTCACCTAATTAGCAACTCTTGTCCACACTTATGAACAACTTATTGGTCACACTAGTGCTTAGTTGTACAAATAATGTAAAATAGCTTGACATATAGTACAGACTGACCACTGCACGACCTTCATACAGGACTGGAAAGGTTTTAGATTCAAGCTGCACCATCTCTCACGCTGTCTACTTCAATTTAATGTTGAGGAAAATATAACCACTCTAAGCCATTTAGATTCACTTCAAGGATATGTGGAGGTCATTGTAGTGGGTAGAGGAGAAGAGAAATGATGCCACTTGCTCTGATCTTTCTCTAAAGCTTAAAGCAACATATGCAAGCGAGGATATCAAGGGCAGTCACCTAACCCCTTATGTGATCCAATATTTAACATTTACAGAATCACAATTTTACCATATTACCTTGATAGATAACTGGTTCAGTTTGTCAGGGTGGAGGTAAAGGCCAGCCCAACCATGACTAGGAATTATGGGAATGTATTGCCCCCACATTACACATTGTCATTAATAGTAATGTGCATGGCTTGGTTTTTATCTATTATGGATGGCACAGAACGTGAAGCAAAGAGTAGGACTTTGGGAGTCAGAGGCACATTACAGCAGATCAAAAAAAGAAGGTAGGGAGCACTTGTAAAAGAGATATACCCCCCTTGATTTCTGTGGCGCGTTAAAATATTCATCAGACCTTGTAATGATGTGCTAATCTCCATGTTGTCGTTGTGGAATGGCTGTGTCCTACATGGCATGTCAAGCAGGTGAAAGACAAGAAAGGGGAATTGTAGAGTTTTAAGTGTAATATTAGGTACAGACTGATATATTGTGATGGCAGAAAAGCGACTACCTGACAGCCATCTACAAATAAATAAATAAATAAATAAGTCTTGCAAGCATGTGAAGCAAAAAGCAGAAAAACATTGCTTGACGTCATTATTGCAGCTCAGAATAGGTAGACAACCCATGCTTGCATGCTGTCTACTTAAAACCAAGATACACAGGAATGCGAGGGCAAGCCTGGTTTATTCATGTCGGGCCAAGTCTTCTGAGCGTACTCCACCCTAGTAGTTGGCACAGAGTTGTGAATGAGTACATAGCAGACATGGGCTCATCACTTGGCAAGTCAGTAGGTTCAGGTGGATTAATAAATAATCACCTTAAGCAATCCACCATTGCAAGGTGGGTCTTGGAGTTTTAATCCACGCCTAACACCATACTAAGCCTTATTAACAGTATAAAATACACTTGCATTGAAAAATAAGTATAGGTCTTCGATAACTTCTCTTTGCTATATGATGTTTTTATACAAAGTGGGCAGACATTTGTTCTAATCAAATGTTTTGGGACCTTTATATAAGCAAAGATATACACAGATTTGATTCTTTGTCCACTGATAATAATTCACTCATATCTGTGATGCATTTCGGTCAATGTAAATAATGTGAATGCAACTACACTACATTGCAACAACGCAATTGAAATTCACTCTAATTTAGCTAAAGGCCCCTCCTGTGTCAAGGATTCTGTGTTTCATGCTTTGGAAAATGCACACTTCTGACAGATATACTGCACAGTGTTTGTTCCTATTAGACATGCGGTAGCTGTGCAAGTGGAGAGATGATGAAACTCCAGCAAGCCCTAGAGGAAGCAGAACAGTACAACTGGTCTGTCTACAGATATGCTTCAGATAAATTATGCAACACAGACACTCTCACAGATTGTTGTGGAATAGTATTTTGTTGGTTGAAGCACCGTTATGTATATGCATGTGTGATTTATTGTGCCTGATTTGAGCAGTGGTCTATGATCTTTGATAATACAAAGAACATGTTACGATTTAATAAGAGACACTCTGGCTCTAGATTGACTGCCCTCAGTACCCCCCCACCCCC
>OMOW01047146.1:2209-34219 GCA_900312555.1 Lamprogrammus exutus
TGGATAATCCTTTTCATGTTTAGACAGCAGCCAGTGGATCAAAGCAGGACATCAACATGAAAAGGATTATCCAGCTTATTTGAGCCAGGATTGAATGAAGAGCTCAACATCATTACAGCTAAAGACTCAGCCAGTAACATACCAATGTTGTCTTTGTCCAAACTTTGGAAAACAAGTTCTTGCTTGCTGAGGAGGAGCTGCCTCGTTGCTTTGTTATGAGATTTAATGAGGTTGGGAAAAAAAATAAAGCCAAATCAGATGATGGCAATACCACAATCACATTCTTTTACTGTTGAACGTAGTCCAAACTGAGCAGGGACTGTTACGGGAAAGCATAGTCATGCATTGTTATCTGCAGAAATATGAACACAATTGCCTGAACATCACCTAGAGCGACGCACACCTCCTGCGTGCCATCTCTCTGTTTCACAAATTCTAACGAGGCATCCAATAATAGAAAATAGAGCTTTAAATAAAAAAAATTTTAAAAAAGAAACATTAGCAATAAGCGTACTACCACTGCGGCAAACACACTGTACACAACTGAGGAACACACACTTTCTGATCCTATGACTGTATCAGTTTCACTTCTGTCCCAAAGTCTTTCATGAGAAGTCGGCGTCATGCCAGGCTACGGTGGGTGAAAAGGCTCCGGCCTGGGCTGCAACATAAGTCATCGTGCGTTACCACACAGCAACGCAGAGGAAAAGCATCTGATTGTTTTGAAAGACTGTTTAGCGGCTGTGCGAATGCTTGAGCTTTCTGTGGATGAATAAAAGAGATTGATTAGTGTGGACGTGTCTGTGCTATACGAGACTGCAATGCAGATAGTCAATGTGAAACAGAGAACCTCTGCCTCCGTCCTTTGCGGGAAAACTGGGCAGGGCCCCGGCTCAATCACCTCATGTACACTGGAACGCGGTCTAAACCGGAACGCGGTCTAAACTGGAACACTGTCTAAGCCAAACTGATGGTTCTACTCATGCCACCAATCATCATCCTTCCTTGGTAGTACAGGACACAAGGTTTTAAACTGGTGAGTGTTTCTGAACCAAGACAGAAGATGGCAAAACATCCAACATTTCACTTGTAATCATAAGTTACTTTTACCGCTTTAAAATTGTTTCACAAAACTGTGTCATAACGTAAGACAGACTTGGAGCGCCATATCGAATGGTGACCTCGATGTAGAAATGCGTCAAATCTGAAAATACACTTGTGGTTCGATTATCTCAACTCTGTCCTTAAGATGAACCCAGTGCTGCTCTGCTGTCCAGTGTCAAAACAACCATTGCTGCCACACGCACATCGAATTAGCAGGTTAAAGTTCAAAACACTACTGGCGAAAGCAGCAGAAAACACCACAGCCTCAACCAGAGTAGATAACCATGTGTACAAGCGGGACTTTATCTCATTCCTCTCTGGAAGGGGGTGATGTCTCTGTACATATGGTGTGCTTCTATCTGGGGAACCGTGCCTCATTTATCTTGGGTGGGGGGAGAGAGAGAGAGAGAGAGAGAGAGAGAGCGAGCAGCCATGTTTGTTCTTCACGCTGCTCATCGGTGAGCTTCTTTGGAGGGGAAAGCGGGGCCTTCTCCGTGCAAGCACTTTAGGAAAAGAGCCATTACACAGAATCTAATTGGTGCGTTCACTGGACACGGTTGGACTGCTTCATGGGGGGCAAAGTATCCTACACACGGAATACAAATTCTCAAAAAAATGGAAGAATTTATTGGGTAAACTGTAGTGTGAGGCCAAGTGCGTTCACAAACTGCGTGAGTGAAAAACACGTGGACGTTCAGCGCTGGTATGTTATCAGCACTCCTCGCCACCTTTGACGGACGGAAGTGAAAGCTGTCCCCTGCTGCCTGTCACTTCCAGAGCTGCCAACTACTACTATCCCAACTGTGGGCGTTGCTTGGCAACAATGACCCTGCCACAACTAGCCCGAGCAATCAATCACGGAGACTTCCGGGAGCCAGGGGAACATGGTGGAGAAAGCCTCAGCAAAAAAGGCTTAGGCACAGGCCAAACAAAAATGGTGAATGAGACAGGAAATTGGCCCGATAGATTGGACATGGGAGAGAAAACAGCCGACTCATTTCAATTCACCCTCCGCCGCTGAAGGACAGACAGGGGAAGGGTGGCTTAGCCGGTGATGGATTGTGACTCCCGACACGTACCCAGCGTGCAATAGCAGATGCAAGAATGACCACTACTTGTTTGAAGATGCATGGGGAAAAAAAGGGAATTGGCAACTAAACTATGAGGAAGCTGCCCGGTGAAATGTGTAAAAGAACAATCTAAAACGCGAACAACAAGGGCGCCAAGACCTGCTGGCAAACAACAACCCACTTACACATGAGAGAGACGAGAGTGATACAGCCATCCCACTGGAGCTGTGTTTCTACCTGCATGAAGAATTTAAGTCCAATATTCAACATCAGTCTCTGGTTTAATCCATAAGAATAAAACATTTTCTGTAGCTCCCCAAGATGTTTGACTTTCTTTACTTTTACTCGTGCTTCACCTTTTTGTACAAGGCCATGAGTAAACGCTCAGGTTCCCTGAGCTTGTTTGCCAGAATCAACTGTCAATGTTTTATGTGGGGAGGTTGTGATAGTGGAGAGAGGAAACCATTCAGTCTAAAGATTGTCTGGATAGCCAAAACATTGAGCATACAGCTGCAGAGTTTAGTGTTGGAATTCATTTAATCTTAAGCATAAAAATATTGCTTAATAGAGCTTTGGGGGAAATGTTTATTTAAGAATTTCTTGTCAATATGTATGTCATGACATCACTAAATAAACCTGCAATACAAACGGTTTGGTGGTGTTGGAATCTTTCATCTTTATGTGTGACGTTCATATTTGCTCTGTCACCGAGAGGAACAGGCTCGTAATCAGACAAGCACAGCCCGGGACGCAGTCTGGCCCCGGCTTTATTCGTGAACTATGACTTGTGCAGTTCTCTGGCCAAGCTGTAAACCAGGAGGACTCCAGCTGTTTGGGAAACATCAAGCACTCGGTTAGCACACAGGCTCGCGTGTCATCCAGGGACATTTTAACCACAACACACACACACATAAGGGAGATGAGAATGGAGTGGGTGATGCTATCCACATTATGAAGTAATTATCCGAAGATACCAGGGTGCTGACAGCTCCCTGTGTGTGTATCCTAAAGTTGGTGCCTCGCTCACCACAATGAAAGCCTGACTAGCTGGAAAGCATGCGGGGGTAGCGATGGGTGGGAGGGATGACAGCTGACCTTTAGCTAAATACAAAACTGCTTTCACTTGGCCAACCATAGCAGAAAGGCGGGCAGACTTGCAGCACAAGTCCCATGAGGGGCCCCTTTCTGGGTGAAGGTGAGCATAATACCTCAGAGTTGGACCTCATGTCTGCAGCAGACAAATCTGCTTCGCCCTTGCAGCTGCTGTGCTGTAATTTAGCTAGCCAGGCGGACTGAAGGGAACCGATTGCACAAGAGGCCTGATGATTCCTTAGCACAAAAGCCAAGCGAGTGAAACAATATCAGGCCTGACAACCAAGAACAAAACTGATCACGATAATTCATTTTGAATACCAACACAGAACATATGTACACAATAATCATCACTCTGTATACGCAATGACTGGGACATATATATATATCTTCACTTGGCTACAGAAACTAAACACTAAACTACCCTTTGACCAAAATCAACATCAAAACTGTGGACAAACTAAAATCCCAAATCATGAATCATGATGAATCTATGGCTAACCAGGGTGAGACACACACACTGTTCCCCTTTAAATGCATTTCAATGGAAAAGAGCTGTGACACCGCCTTCCTTCCTCCACCAGCACCTACATCTGTTGACACCCGTGTGTGAAGTCTGTCAGAAAAGCTTTCCTGTTATCGTCCATGAGCTTTACACTCCACCAGCCTGCATCACCGTGCAGCATTTTCTTATGGGTCAAGAACAGGGACAATGGATGATTTGCCCCATCTTTAGTAATGGATGCTGCAGGCACGTTGCACAAATTGGGAGTGTGTGAATCCGTCCTCATTTATTTCATGAAAAGGTCCCTCACGCTTACTTCACTTTTCAATTTCATTGTCAGGAAGCCATGCACCACAGAGAGAAATCTGTCTTCTGATTGTGGTGGTGGTTGTGGTGGGAGTCGTACGTTTGTGCAGGAACACAACTAGATGAAGATTAAGTACAACCGTTCATCTTGTTTCATTTTGATGAAGCCGCGTTGCTGGAAGTCAACAAAGAGCAACGCTGCGCATTCATTGTGATAATTAGCTGAATTCCAAGAAATTCATTCCAAAATCAAATCATGTAGCAAAGAATGAATGATGCTATGCTACAGTCCTGCAGCATTATTATGTATGATTTGCCACAACATTGTTATTAATCAAATGAAGAGCAATTAATAACCTATAATACATTTATAAATTAAAGTAATAAATATCTTCACATCACCACTGACTAAATTATGACAGACACAATACTTATTATCTAAAAGGTTCCTTGCCAATACAAACTGGTTATCAGGAATGCAGCAGTGCACTTTAGACATCTTAAGCCATTGAAATATGAAGCAAAATGGAGGCCAATATACTTCACAGCAAGAAGACGGATACTTTCCATGAAAAATTACCCTGCTTTCTACCCTGTGCAAAAGACAATGGAGTTTTTATCACTGGGGTGAAAACATTCCAGTGGTTAAAATCAGGTTTGAGCACAGCAGGGCCGTCTCACCCTTATAATCCCCTGGCATTCCCAGGTGACAGAGTGGTCTAATAATTTCGAGAACCAGTGATTTTAATTACATATAAAATGGATAAGGATTATGTCTCAGTGCTGTCATCCTGCCCGATCACAGTGACTGGCACATACAATAAGCCTCACTGGATCGCGGTGGAGACACCCAGATAATTATCTTGTTTTCACTTGTGCCCCCCTCACCCGTCCTGAGCTCACAGGGAGATGCATTTTCCAGTCAATGCGAGCGAGGAGTGCACGCATAAAGGACATGAACAATGCCTTCCAGGCCAAAGGAGGAAAATAAATGGTTGTGGCGAATGATGGTAACCCCCCACCTCAATGCAAGACAATCGTGGCACTAAAGCCAAGAAACACTATCCATGGAGCTCCTGATTAGCAGCCTGTAATGACGTGCCTGCTGCTGTGATGCCATTTGGCGTTAGGTTAGCCAGTCGCCCAGGTGTGAAACTATAACCAGGGCGCGCTGTGGATCTTTTGTTTCCAGATATGTATATTAAAAACGGCATAACATTTAACGTATTCCAGTTCAACTGCTATGAACTGTTCGAAACCCACGCGAAAGCCTTGAGATTCCAAAACCATGGCCTATTAAGCAGACATGTCCCTGAAACTACACCAGTAGTGGAGATATTTGACTCCAGCACATAACTTTGCATTTTAATGCGAACAAACCAACCACGGCCATTCTAAGCTAACTCCTCCAGCTAAGAACATGACTTGGCCTGACGTCATGAATGCCTACAGAGTCAGTTATACTTTTGTACATCAATGGTTGTTTCCTAATCTGCAAAATGCTCCATGTCGGTAAGTTAGCGATGCTAACATTAGCTTAGCCTCCAACCCCCATTATGATTATCTACTAGCTAGCTGTCCATTCCACTCCACCCAAACCCCCTCCCCCATGACACCCACTCTGAAACGCAGATAAAACGTAAAAATGTACAATTGTATACCTGGGGTGAGCCTGTGTTCGCCTCCTGTGGCCGGGGGCGACATCGAATGCGATGGACTGTCGAGTGGGGGGCGGAGGTTGCATCTTTGCGGGGACGGAGTGGTAGGAGTCCCCGGTAGTGGATTGCACCTTCTCCGCTTGGGAGACTGGGGACTGAGGAGGGCCTCAAACTCCATCGACCGCTTTAACGTAGCTCCACAAGCCATGTTAGCTAAACAAAACGAGGAAACAAGTTCGACAAAGAAAACGACCCGCAAAAAGGAGCGGTTTAAAGCTTGCGGTTGTTGTCGAGACTTCCTCGATTTTCTCGAGCCTTTCTTCCTCTCCTCACAACAACGGATTTTCTTCTCTGAGTAGTAAACCAACTGCCGACCCTGCCTGCTGAATTTTTAAAACGTCACAATGGCAGACCATACCACTTAGGGAAAATAGGGGTGCGTCAAATATTCACTACGGTTTATTTGCCTTAACTTTCGCTTATGTGGTGTATCGGTGTGATCCATACATATTTTTACATAGCGCCTTTTACATATTGGCATTAATAGTTATTTCGGGTGTTTTTCTTTTGCCGAATTCATGTAAGAATTTGCTGCATCCCTCCCCTGTTGTTGATGTCGACTGTTCTCGGTTGAACTCAAATTGAAGGTTCACGAGACGTCTGGTGGTGGTGATCAGGTAAATCGGGGAGTTGATAAATAAACCACGTTGTGTTTGTAGACTTTATCCTTCTCCAGTAGGAAGCACATTTTCTCTATAGATACGATTGTGTGCCTCATAAATATCAATTATCAACAAGCCTCATGGAGATTTCGTGTTTTCTCTGCCAAGACGGATACGATTAGGGTTGACGCTGACTCTGAACGAAGGCATGGTGATACATGGCCAAAAGTATGTGGACACGTGGGTTGGCCAATAAGTGCATAAAATGACCTTTTAGTTCCTGTGAAGGTAAATCTTAATGCTACAGCACACAGTGGTATTTGTGTGCCTCCAACTTCGTAGGAAATCTGGGGAAGGTCCTTTCCTGCATCAGCATGAAGAACTCGTTTAGCCTGCAGAGAACCTTTCCAACTAAGCTGTTAGGATGAATGAATCACAGACTGATAACATCAGTGCCCAACTGCACGAGATGTTCTTGAGGCCAAATGGAAGCAAATAGATGCAGCCATGTTCTATAATGTTTTGGAAAACCTTTGACATTTGGGTATAATTTCAGTTGTCTACATACATTTGGCCTTATAGCGTAGATGGTAATGACTTAGGATAGTTCTAAGTCACAGAACACACACAGTCTCTTGCATTTGAGAAAGTACTGTCACCGGAACTGTTCCACGTTTCTGTGTAATATTGTACATTTAGCCAAATATTTGTCATTTGCCATTCATAACACTCAGGGCTGTTTAACTGTGTGAGTGATAGCGCACATGACATGGCATGCACTGCCCTCATACAGTATGTAGAGTTAGTTAGGTAGCTTCATGATCACACACCATTCTGTCGCATGCAACAGTAATAAATAACCTTGTGAGCTTGTTGAAACTGGCGTGTCCAATAATGAATCACCGGCACGTTGTTTGCCAAGGTTTGTGCTTGGAATTCCCCTGGTTCACATAAGCTACTATGATAGAATAAACTTGAACATTGTCGATTGTTCAGTGGGAAAATGAACGAGTGCATACCAAATGAAGTCAATACTCAGATCCTAATCTATAATACATTATTCACTGTCAGTCTACTATTGAAAATGTTAATCATGTGCATTCATTACTGTTGTGGAGGAACCTGAACCATAGACTGCACACTTAACCTAAGTGAGTAGCGAGGATATCATTATGCATAGTTGGCCAGTGTCGCTTGCGTCTGGTATACATCATTCAGATTGCATTCAGCGATATTTAATTAAGTGCCAGCAGACGACAGAGATTTTCTGCTGGGCAGCTCCATCTGTTTGCCTTTCAGAACCATGTTGTCTTCATCTATATTTGTATGTTTTCATGTACAGTATAGCCTTTCGAATAAAATCCATCTGCTATCCACTGCTACCCGAGGGACACCGAAGGACAAGCAAATGTACAAATACCATCCTGTTTTGTCAGTAAGTGAGTAAGCATGACAGTTTAGTGATATTGACTTATGGAACCGGCTTAAGGAAAAACAAAGAAATCAAGAGTCAAAACAGAGCATTATTTAATCATTTAACAGTGAATAGTGGTTGAAACAAGTGCACACACTAGTATCTAATGACCCAAAGATTAACGACTGTATTTAGTCGTTCAGTGATAACTTCTCTATATTGTTACCCTATATGTGCATGTGCTTTTAAGTGCATGTGCTTTACCACAGCTGCCAGTTGTTAGTATTGCAAAGAGTGTTCCAGGGTCTGTGCTCTTTCTCTTCCTGACATGTGCCCCACTTACCTCAGTGCACTGCTTGTACTCATGTGGTGAACATTGTGCAAAATCCTCCCATGCATAGGGCTTTTGTGGAGTCCTGGTATTCATGTGCAGATGGGCAACCCACAGGGTCCTCTTTTCCTGCACGCTTAGCGACAAACACTCATACAAGCGTCCATCTTTCTACCGTGTATTGAACCCAAAGTCAGCAGTTCAGTTCACTGGACACAATATTTCATAGTAGAAAGAGCATTGAAGCGCTGGCATGGGATGCAGAGAGGTGAAAGGTTATAAGTTAATACACAATACGTCATTTGTGCTTCAAAAAGCTGGACACTAAACCTTTGAGCATAAAACCAACGACTGGAGATGAGAGTATTTGACTCTATTACTAATGTATCAGCATCCTTCATACTACAAAATGCTACTATGTCTTCCTTGCAAGTAGAATACTGTAATTAGAAACATACAAAGTAAACCCTAATTATTGATAACACTGGACTAATCCCACAAGTTAATGTACCCCCTTTTACAGCGTGTAATCATTTTTATAACTGCTTTGTCTTTTTGTTGTTGCATCTGCAAGTAAGACACAGAATGTAAAATGTTTGAAGACTGATATTGCTCAATGCACCTGTTCCTAACAGTACACAAGATTTAATGTCATATTAGTCTACCACTGAAGCCTTGTTTAAAAAGATTAAAAAGTTAAAGAGCTGTTCACAACTATAATTTACTCTACATTTAGTTTTTGTAGGTTTGATTCTTGTTCTTCAATAAAACTTTTGATGGTGTGCGAGTTATTACACTGCATTATTAAATAGACAGTATATCACCCCTCCAGCACACCACTAGTACAATGCCATAAACACAGTGGTTCCTCTCTTCTCCCCTGTCACTCTCTGATGTTCGGCTGCTGCCTGTCCACCATTTCTGAGATGGAGTTGAGTGTTGTTGTTGTCCTGTGTATCTCATTTTCAGAGACGGCAGTATAGTTGTCGTCTTCTGTGGAGGGCAATCTTGGGCTTGAGTTCCCTGCACATTTTTGGCAATTCGCAATCCCATACAGGCCCTCTACCAGCTGCACTAAAGCAATTCTTAGCTCTCGGCAGCGCAAAGCGTACAGCAATGGGTTAACTGCAGAGTTGACCAGGCAGAGGGTGCTGCAAAAGGCAAAGGCCCTCTGTTGAGCATGGTTCAGGAGCACAGAGATATCAGCTAGCATAAAGGACAGTGCAGGAAGCCAGCAGCTCACAAGTATGAGTAGTATAAGACCAAAGGTACGGGCCAGCCGGATATCCATTCTCATGCGGGCCTGGCCTGCCCCCGCTGCTGCCTGGATGCTGGTCATGGAGGCTTCATGGCGGTGGGCCTTCCACAGGATGAGAGCATAAGCTACCAAAATGAGTGCTAGAAGCACCAGAATGAAGCTGGTCCAGCAGGCCAGGTAGCCCGGGTTGATGTAGGGAAAGAGACGTGAGCAGGGCGGAGTCAGGCCAGTGGGACACCTCCAGCCCATTAGAGGCAAGAAGGAGATGAGGATGGTGGTACTCCAAAGAGTCAGCAGACTCAGGAGAGCTCGGCGACGGGTTAGCAGCACTTTGTAGCTGGAGGCCTGGTGGATGCAGAGGTAGCGGTCCAGGGCAGTCAGCAATAAGCTTCCAACTGAGCCAGTGAAGGCCATGGTGACACCACCCAACTTGAAGAGGTAGGCATTGGGGCCATCACTGCGGCGAAAGAGGTGAAAGTCCAGGAAGCTGATGGTGAAGAAACAGCTGGCGAAGATATCAGCCAGGGCGAGGCTACCAATGAACAAATAGGATGGCCTTTGCCGCAGGGTGGCGGTAGCAGCGATTACCCCCAACACGAGAGCGTTTTCTAGCAGCGTGAAAGGGCCAGCCAGGAAACAGATGGAGCCAATGGCTGTCTTCTCCGCCTCGATCAGAACCATGTAACACTCCAGATTCTCACAGGTCCTGTTAGCTGGTTTGTGTAAAGAAAAAAAGAGGACCGTCTCATGCCAAATATTGGTTTGAAAACTAAACTCAAATCGTTATAATTGCGCTTACTGCATTTGATGAAAAATCCAAAATCTCAACTCAATTTGGATTCTACTTTCTAAAGAAAACAGATGTTTGTTTGTTTTTTGCCACATACCCACTGGTGATGATGCATTGTCTTTGTCTCCCGTGGGTCCTAAACAGGTGGAAACCTCCCATCCCTCCATCTCAAATGTTACTGGAATATAATATGGAGATAAAGTCAACAGTGATTAATGTATGTAATTATTTTTCCACAATAGAAAGCTGAACAGTAAGAATACATTAACTTCTATGTAAATATTCATTTATGCTCAAATGTTTCTCTAAATTAACTATTCAATTTTGTTCTTCTTTATAAAATAAATCTTGATTTCTTCAAGAGACAGTTGGTAATTAAGGCTAACATGATTATTATATCATTATTTAATTAGTAGACAAACTTCACCTTGAGGCTTTTATTTCACGGATGAGCAGCTTCCTGTAGATAGAAAACGGAAAGCAGAAAATGCGATTATGTTTTATCTCTCTGTCAATATTGGACTTTGAGCTTGAAAAAAAACATCAGGATTTGTGAGTCAAGACAGAAAGTCATTTAGAAAAGCTAGGGGGGAAAGGGATAACGATTATTACAGTGGAAAGACAGTCACAAGAGGTCAGGCCAGAAACCCAAGAACAATTCCCTAATTCTGTAAACAAAAAAATCCCCAATCACAGATTTACCCAAAAGTCCTGAATCGAATTAATCTTCATAATTAATCACTTAAAAACTGATGCGATCTGTGTGATGCGTGAAATGAGCACTTTAACACAACATGTTTTAGAATGCTTCTTTCATTTGCATGTAAACAAACAGCTGTACCATTCCAAACCAGCAGAATGTCTGTAACAGGTGATTTGCATATATGCTTGAAGGCACACACCTCATGAATATTCAGCATCTATTGACATGTACAGCCTGCTGTCCACAGTATGTTGAGATCCTGTTGTGTTTGACCCACAGATATCAAGATAAGATAATCCTTTATTTGTCCCACGATGGGGAAATTTGCACATATCCAGTGAAAGTTTGTTATTAACATCTCTCTGTGTCAGTGTTCCAATGCCAAATGACATTATTTCTGATTTTTGGTTATTACGGAGAAGTTAATTAATATTTAAGTCATATTCCCATTTACTTCACCAGTGGTTTCACTGTAAATGTATTCAGTTACCAGCAGAGATGGGTATGACAGGAAATTAATGCTGTTGGCCTATAAGCTTTGCAAGCAGGTCAAAGACTGCCCCCTTCTGGAATTTGAGAGGATCGTATTTTAACGTGCTAGTTATGGGTGGATGAAGGTCACCACTTGGGTGAACAATCTCCTGTAGAGTGAACATACTATGTGCAATCAATGATTAAACTAAAAGTGAAGTGAAGCTGATGTGACGGGATTAGACCAAAGTAAACAATGCAGTCATAAATAGAAGTGGATGTCCATAATCGACCTGAATGCTGGAATAATTTGCACAATGGCTTAAAACTGAGAAAAAAAAACTATTTTTTTGTTTACATATGCACATATTCTATAATATATAACATATGCAAGTATACTAAAGATAAGATCACAAATCTACTTGAAAGGAAAAAGTATTAAGAACTGCAAATTAATTCTAGTGCATCAAGGAAAGCACTTGATTTACTAAAGTAAATAGATACATTGCGTCGTTTATTGCTTATTTTGAGGAACTTCACAGCACAATAAGCAGGTTGGCCTGATTTGCCACAGGAAGTTTATCATCATAAAAGTGATGAGGGTAAAGGTAATTTTTTTTTTACACCATAAGAATCAGGTCACTATGCCCTTCATGCTGGTGCGCCCTCCCCATTCTGTTTTCAGTGATCATTATTTCTGTTTTTCATCACAAAATGGGACACTTCTTTATGAAAACATAGAAAATATATGAGCAGGAAGGTTGAAAGTAAATTATTTCCCAGAAAGCCTCTTATTGAATCGAGGGACAATATTTCTCAGTTGGACTGAGGGCCTATGGGTGCATGCACTGTGGATATTACGCCACCCCAGGCGTTCTCTTTTCGCCCTTGATTGACAGAGTGCTACATTTTGGCTCTTAACACACTTGGGTCACCCAATCATATCCTTATCCTTAAAATTGATTGCCCCGCAAAAACATACCTGTGAATACAGTAATCTTCATTTTCCATGAATATATATACAGTATACACACATACACACACATCCATTTAAGATGCAATATTGTTGACATCCACACTGAAATATAATGTGGCAATAACCCTATGAGTTCCTGATGCGCTCTACCGCACTGTTTCACCATACAATGAGCACTTTGGGCGAAAGAAAATTAATGAAAGCAATGAAATGTTTTTGCAGGAGTAGAATTATAAAAGAAACAATATTAAGAAACAGGTTTTAAAGTGCCAGGATTGTCATATTGTGCAAATACACTTATTCCAGTTTTAGTCTTTGTTCTTGAATAACAACAGACCCATTTCCAATGTATTTAGCAATATGAAAACTTTGAAAAATCAACATAATGCCAGTCCAAAGTCAAATCAGGAAATAATTACTATCTTAATCGATTTAGCATGTACCATGGAATGACCCGTAAAGAGCTTACCTTATGTTCTCTCTGGCCAGTGGTGTGTTCTGAATAACACTGTCTCTGTCTCAGTGGCTGAACAGCCACAGCATGACCACACAGACCTGCAGATGTGATTGGTGGCAAAGTGAGGGTGAGCGGAGAAGATGTGGAGGATGGGTATGATGGGAGGTGAGAGAGAGAGAGAGAGAGAGAGAGAGAGAAAGAGAGAGAGAGAGAGAGCGAGAGAGAGCAAATCATATAATGCTCTCTTACATTATGAGTACAGTTGGAGGGGCTGATATAATGCTGATTAAATAATAGCCATAAAGGCCAATATAATTGGAAGCCAGTGAGAGATGTTGTGTTCTTTTCACCACAAATGATGCAAATTCAAACAGACAGGGTCATGTCAGAGGAGAGCACTTCAGAAGGGTGCTAGGGCGAGGGGTGCTAGGTGTGAAAACACGTCAATACAAAAAGAGGAAGAGGAAAAATCAAACCTCTGCAGTTCTGTAATTCTGTAGTTAGATTACACACATACAAAAGATGCAATTTTGTCTTTGTTACTCCAAAGCAGAGATCATTTCTGTCAAACATTAATACAAATACAAACATTTAAATGTGTTTACCCAGCTATAGCTTTTCACCAGTGTTATATTACCTACGCCCACTTGTGCAGCAACATGTTAAATGTACAGGTTTTACTACCACCTTCATCGCTAATTACGTTCCACTCATCCTCATTTGAGTTGGCCTTGTTGTAAACAGACATGAGGTTTCAAGGAGTGTGAGTGGTCGATCACACACACTCGCACTCACACACACTCATATGCTCATGTTTATGTTATTTATGTCACATATTGCTAAGAGAATTACATTAATGTTTAAATTGTCTGTGATCTATAAAGTGTGAGAGCAGATTTTAATGATCTGATTTTTCTTTATTTAAAGGTTTTGAATATGTGACGTGTTTGGGTCATAGAGATAGTCTTTTTAAAACTAATTAAACATTTTTGTATTTAGGCATGTAACATGACCTTGATGGGAAACTCACAAGGCAAACTTTTTTGGTTTAATTAATCAATTAATTATTTTGTCCTTTATCAGGTACTAACTTAACGCCCACCAAAGTTGTGGTGTAATGTTGTTTGCAGTGCAACAGGGGGCAATGCTTAGCAACCATGAATTTGTAGTGGATATAAGTGACTCAGTAACATCATTAGTATGGTGATGGGATGAAAGGTTGTTTGATATTTCTGTATTGTTCTTCATAGATACAAAGTCCATTTTTACCAAGCATTTCCCTCATTAATCAGGGCCATTTAATCTAGATTATATCCCTCTGGCTAATAAAGTATATTATCACTTCAATAACAAGTGAATTAGGTCACAACATCATATACCTAAGGCATTCTGAAATGAATTCATATTCTATTTTAGCCTCTCAATTTAGAGAGAAGTATGCTAAATAACACAGTAACTGGGACTAATAAATGTATCAAATAACCTGACAAGCAAATAGGTCAGAGAGAGACGTTTCCCGACATGTGTATCTTTTGACAAAATCCTAGTGAATTATGATGTGGGGGGGAAATACACACTACAGGTCCGGCAGTAAAACAACTTTATCTGGTGCACTGCCTGCATCTCCTCCTGTTCTGTCTTGACAGATCCAGCAGGCCAGAAGGCAGGAAATGTAATTAGGAGCAGACAGGGACGCTCCAATAAGGCTTCCTCTCTGTCACACAGTCTCACCAGGTGCAGTAACAGCAGAACACGTCAGAACAGCACTGTTCAATCATCAGTGGGATTACATCATATAGTTACACAATCCCCTTTAAAAACATCACCCTGGATACAAACACCAGGGCTCGGGTGCAGTTTCTGTTTTAGGTTGAATCTGTTAAACAAGTTTCCTCTTTCTTACTCCCAGATTTCCAAATATTTAGACAGTAGAGCGACATGATTTATACCAAAAGTAGAAAGAAAACAGCAAAATGGAATCACTTCATTTCAAATGCTTACTACTTGATTATTTACAGTACTTTTTGGCAAATTAATACCACTGTGAGTTGTAAATGTAAGACTAAGTTGTAATTACACAAAAGACAATAAAAAATAATTAAACCGAAACCTACAGGTTATTTTTCTTATTTTCAGTTTTTTCCCCATTTAATTCTCTATTTCCACATTTTGAATAGTAATTTGTAAATTGTAAATTTGCATTATGCTTTCAGGTGACATTGCAGTAAATTGTAAAGCTTTTGCCTTTCAGCATTTACCAATTTAATCTAAAAGGACATCATGTAATGGGGAATAGGTTGTCCCCTGCTGTTGTACAGTAGGAACTGCAACACCACAGCCTGTTTTCTGACTCCCCCCCCCATTCTGCCTTTCTCACTCTCCCATCCCCCCACGAATCACTGTTTCCTGGAAGCAATTATGCCTGGAAACAAGCTTTAAAGCTACGTTTTCACAAAATAAACAACGTAAACAAATCAGAGCAGACAAATATGACATTTTCTATGCCAAATGAAAGTAATCCTTCTTGTTGCATGTTAGCTCTTGAATCTCCATAGTTGGACTTCATTTGGACGGGTTTTACAGGTATCATAATGTATCTTTAGTCGAGGTGTGAACTTGCGTAGTGTGGTGTGAAATGGTTTCACTCTCTGATCTTTCCCAGGTCAGGTTTGAGTGGGAGTGATTCACAGAACATTTCAAACCATTCAGAGTAATCATGTGAAACTTGTTCTGGTTGCTTACTTTTCACCATTAACCCTTTCAACACCCACAACCAAATGACTTGAGAAAAAGAGAGAGAGAGGGAGGGAGAGAGAGAGAGAATCAGTTTGGTAGTAGGTATAACCGCTATATAAGTACTATGAATTATTATTATCATTATTATTATATGTGTCTCTCTAACCGCCTTACTTCCTGGATCGCTGAAATGAACCTCTAGGCTTGTGAGACAAAGAACACGCCCAGCAGCTTTTGTACACAAACTGCTGCTATGAATGTATTTTCGTTTCCATTTTCCATTACTGATAGTACAGCCTGCCTACGTTTACAGTTCAGCCTTCTGTGACTGGTCAAATTTGGCAATGCGTCCACCTCTTCAGTTCTGTACGACCTACAGGAGCCTGTAGTGACCTACTTTCCATACATAGCTAACTCATGATGGGCACAACCCCCCCATCAAAGGTTGGTTTGCATAGTACACTCCCACGGCCGTTGGCGTCAAGCATTGGCTGACACAGATACTGTTGCGCAACTGTTTTAAGATTCTGTTGTTTCAACAAGTTTTATAGACCATGGACTTAGATATGAGTTAACCTATCAGGCTGTTTTGCATTTGTTAAACTTGGACCAGTGGCCTCCCAAAAAACCTGTTGGAAGATCACGCTTTCATTTTCAGGAGCAATGACCTTTATCAGAAAGAACTACATTGTGTACTATGATCAAAATCTTATATATAATAACAATTTTGGAGAACAAAGGCTTACAAAGTGCTGTATATAGAGAATGGAAATGGAACATACTTGTAATAAAATAACACACAACAAAAAATAATGGATGGGTCAAGTTTGAGTTTCAGTAGATCAACATTCTTCTGTGTTGTGTCTACTCACCCACTTTCCAGGATGCTGCAATCTACTGTTAAAACTGCTAGAGGTGTGGGCCTTTTCTACAAACCATTGTGGGGAGCTTTTGTCGGTCTCTACTTAATATTGGCACATGGTCTCACAGATTTATGATGGCCCAACACTTTCTACTGATTTACATAGTCAGAATATCAAAAATAAAGCCTGAACTGGGTGTCTGTGTTTACTGGATTGTCACACAAAGGAGAATTACACCAAACTATACATTTTCATCCTAGTGATATTTGAAAATTTGACAGGAACGAGTACCTATTCCCATATAACATATCAGTCAACGGGAAACTGATAAGTACAGGCCTACATTAGGCTGAGTTGTACCAAAATTGTCATGGTTTTGTTTCCATCAAAAGGTACAGATGGGGGATGGGCGGCGTGGAGATGTTGTGAAGAGCTGTTGTGTTTCTCTGCCGCCTGTTGCAGCTGTCTCAACCCATCCTAACTAATGAAAACAGCAACTGTGAAAGCTTTGAAAATTAGATTCTCCTCCACAAATCATTCCAACCTTCTCTCTGTGCCTATCCTTGTGGTTTGAATGTGATGTTGCTATTGCATAACACCATGACACGTCTATTACAACAATCGTTATGTAGCGCGGTATTCAAGAGTGGATTCGTTTGCTGTGAAGCTTATTTGAAATTCATTGCTGCTTTTGTGATTTAAGTGGGTTGTTTTTCTGTTATTTTCTCACTTCTTTCAGGAAATACCCCCAACAAAGGAAGAGAGGAGGGTCCGGGATTGACGTCACCAGTCTGGCAACAGGCTTGAATGCGTCTGGCAGTCGCTGCTGTGATTGGTCGGACAGTCTCGAGACGACATTTGATTGGTCAGATCTGCGCTAGGACGAGCTACATATCCCTGCTGAAGATTCCATTTTGTTGCAATTCAGACAGTCGGGAGAAGTGGCTTCACCCAACCACTTTTTATACCACACAGATTTCAAGGCTTGACAGATTTGTAGGAAATATAGCTCGCTGTGCTTTCTACGTCGTCCGCCCAGGGATTTAGAGACAAACTGTACATTTTTTTTTTGACGAAGGGCTTCAACAACAAGCCTGGAGAAGTCGGTAAGAGAATAGTATTGGGGGTTTTTGCCTCGTCGCCATATTGAGTCCACTGTTCTTTGTTTTGGTTTGGTGCCAAAGTGGTATGACCCAGAACGAAAATGCGTTATTTACTTAGGGATTATACTACGTTGTCGATTTAAATTATTTTCGATTGAGAGTACCAACGTCATGTGCATCTTTTGCTCTTCTGAAACAACTACGTAAAGCCAATATAAAGGACTGCGACTAAGCCCAGAGAGGGGCACGGAAACAAAAAGTAGGTTAAGTCGCAGTTGGTTTTACGTAATGTCTTGTTATGATATTTTCCACTAGGAATAAGATTCCTTAAGGAGCTGCCGTTGCTTCCTCTTTGCGATCTATTTTGCCGAGCAAGTTGCAGTGACGCACTTTGAATTTACTCGAAATGCATACCTGCCCTTCCTCTGGAAAATACATCAATACGCAATTGAATTGAACTTCAACTGTGTACGACAGGCGTAAATTAACGGTAAAATATTGTTCCTCACAGGTCTTCGACTTCTTGGAGCATCGTGCGCCGAGGTGAATTAATGTTCAACTCGGCTCCACGACAAAACAACGCTCACTGGCACATGAAAACCCCGGATCTTGCTGGACTTAAAAGTACAGCCAGAAGTAGACCGAAGGCTACTTCAAGGACGCGGGGACCGAACGGAGGGGAGAGACTAAAGAGAGATCTCTGCTTCGACAACTTTTTGACAACAAAGAGGTGGGCTGGTGCTGTTTTGCTCTCTCTGTTTGTGGGGGAGGGGAGGGACAGATCGGCTGCGTGGTGTTTCTGCACGTAGTCCTCTGAGTTATGGCGTTGTTTTTATTGGGGTGGTAGTCAAACGAAAAAGGGTGTTCATTTTTACACGTTATTCTTTAGAATTTCGTTTGAGTATCTCTAAGACTGCAGTATTCCAATGCACTTTTGTGCTGAGCTTGGGTTGTAATACAGTATTCTCCTCTTAAAGGTGACACGTAGTGCAAAAGCAGTATGGGAGGTGGAGAGAGGTACAACATTCCAATTTCCCACCCTGAGCGCTCCCTGCCCAAGAAGAACCATCAGCTGGGTCGGGCCAAGGCAAGAAGCCGTGATCAAAATGGAGCAACAACAACAGCATCTACGGGTAGCCTTCACCACCATGGCCACCGCCGGAGCGACAAAGGCACAGCCTACCACAGGTCTCCAGAGGCGCGGCAGGCCGCGTCTGCTGAGAAGGGTGCTTCTGTCCGTTTTGCCACCAACTATGATCACAACTGGGAAGGCGCAGTGTCACACCTCAACACGCTCCTGGCTGCCCAGGGAAGTCCTAGCTACGCAGGGCCAAAGTTCAGTGAGCCACCCTCGCCCAGCGTGTTGCCCAAACCCCCCAGTCACTGGGTGTCTTTCCCAATGGGCTCCTGTGACAACAGGGAGATGATGGCCTTCCAGCTGAAGAGCCTCCTCAAGGTGCAGGCCTGAGATTGATTCTTGCACTTGACCTTTTCAAAGAAAAAGCCAATGCATGAACTTAAGCTCCTTATGGGCACACTCATCAGGAACACCCCAGTGCTGTAATATTTTAAGCTGTTTTTAGTTAGACCTTTTTGAGGGTTAGAATACATTTACAGTGGTGGTCTGCTGTAAATGTTATCTCTGTACCATTTTTAAACTTAATATTTCCAGATTTTACAGCCCTGGAGCCTTGCTGGTAGGTGAGTCTTGAGTGGAGTCAGCTTCTGTGACTAGTGACAAACTGGATATCCTTTGTACTTTGTGCTCTGTTTTGTTCTTTTCTATGTTGGCTATCAAAGCAGATTGAGTGCTTTTCCCCCAATGAGAGGTATAGTTTAGTTTTTTTTAAGTCAATTGTTAGAGCTCCCATCACTTTTACAGTCCCATTTATGTGGATGGTCAAAATTTTCTCATTGATAAAAGTTAATGATAATCCTTTGGAGTCACCTCTGAAGCTTCAGGTGCTAAACCATCATTCATTTTTGTATTTTCTTTTTTTTTGGCTTAGGCCCATCTATTTTTATCTTGTATATACATTTTTGTTCCCTTGTTAGGGATGAAAAATGCACTCAACTGCAATTCTGCAGGGAAACAAGCTATCTTACTGGAGGGGATCAGTTGTAGTGAGTACAGGTCAAAAGCATAACCTCAAACTGAAGGGTAATAAGAGACCATGGCACACGGACCTTGGGCTCTCAACTCCTGTACTTTTTTTATTGCGCTGTGCGCACATGCACTATAGGAGTTAAGCTTGCCTAAGGCTCACAGCTCTGATAGCATTATTGTACAGGTCCTTTTATGTTGTAGTTGAAAGATGTATGAAGTGTGTGTAACCAAAGCAATGTTTTCACTGTATGTTTTTCGCCTACCTCTTTGCCCGAGCGACACGGTTGCCTTTGCCACTTTGGCCTTGTCAGCTCGAGTGGCAAATAGGTCAGAGTTCCTTTGGTCACCTATGTTTAACATTTCCAATCAGCACTTTTGATGCTTCTCAGTCTCTGTCTGCATCGCTGCAGCTGTAACACTGCGGAAGAGGTCTTGGCACAGCCGAGGAGAGTTGAGTTTCTCTACCTGCGTGTCATGGTCCTGTGGGCTGCAAGCAGTTGTAAGGGACGTAAAGCCGAGCTGACTTAAGCATGTGATGTGGCCCAGGGGACTCGACAGGCATAAGGCCAGTGTGGATGTGTTTACATAAATGAGTTTAAAGGTTTAGCCATCCCATAATCAGATGCTCACTGCCTCTTGCACCTGTTTACCCTCTTGCACTGCAATCAAGTTTTCATGTTACGGGCATGTGAGATGCCGTTTTAAATGATGGGTGCGTACTCGACTATCTCCCTATGGGTTTTCTAGTTTTGTGATTCAAACCTCTATTGAGGCTCATTTTGCTTTCCCTTTGCAGAATTGGAGCTGTAATGGCCATCTTAAAGACAACAAAACAAAGTATGAGAGCTTGAAAGTATGTTCAAGAGCCATGTAAATAATGAAATGTATAAAATACATGTAGCATATGTACATTTGCAGGCTACATTTGAAGCCTGCCTGACAAAAGTATTTTTAGTAATAACACTGAATGTATAAGACATGCTAAGGACGTGTCTTGACTTCAATGCTGAAGAATATTTTTGTTAAAAAAAACTGCCTAGAGCATTTGTCAGAACCCCTGCACTGTTATCTTGCCAGAGATCTTGCACATGTTTTTATTGTTATGTATTATGCAGTGTAGGGAGAAAGATGCTTAGTGCAAATTAAGTAATACTCCATCAAATAATGAATTGGAACCCAGGAGACTTGCGTATGTATGTTTTTTGTATTTTTTTACGTGCTTGGTGGATATAAGTTTCTAAATCATGTTAGCCTGATTGTGCCTAAGTTGAAATTAACTCTGATTGGCAGATTATTCTATCGTTTGGCAACAAAGCCACATATTTAGCAATTTTATCATTTGGAGAACCACTTTCAGTTTTCAGCTGTTCTTCCGCCAGCTGACAATTGAACTTGGCACTGTTCTACCTTCCATCAGCGCTTTGTTCTTTTGGCCCAAATTAGTCATACATAGTAATGTCTCCTCGTACAAAATTTTGAATATGTAATGAATTGGCTGTCATTTTGTCCCCGATACAATGTCACGAAATATGGAAAAAAATTGCCCTGTTTTAATATTGGTATTGATTGGTATTTAAAAATGTTTGTAAAAGAATGTATTCTTGAATTGGGAAAAGCAAAACATTCCAAAAAGAAAATAAATCCCCTTCCCTTCCCCCCCACTTGTGTCTGATTGTACATTCTGTTGGTGTTAACTTTTAATGTTCAGTTGTGTAATGTTTCCTAGCATATGAATAGCCACAGCTTCCCATGCTAAAAGCAATTCATCCAGAACCACTTTAAGGTAAATGAAGAATGTGTTTATTCCACAAAAGACATCAGATTCGCAGTACTAAAGAATTTATTCTGTTGACAATTTCACTCCTACACAAAAAAGGTGTATAAGACACTAATTGACCACATCCTAAATGTACTGTGGCTACATAGAAAATGAAGATGGACGAAGAATTCTATCGCAACAAACGGCATTCAATACAAAATTATCCCTCTGAATGTTAACTACAGAAATGGCTACTGTGATATGCGATTCCTCACTAAAATAAAAGGACAATTGAACTGACACTCGCACACAGGAGTAAATACTGGTATGTCAGGGTCTCAGGTTTTTCCTGTTGCGTTTGACAAATAAAACCAAACGTCACCACATTAGTTTAAAAAAATAGTGTGGATGCAAATATTGCTGACTCAAAAATACAAAAAAAGGCCTTGCAAAGCTAAGTGATCTTAGAAACAATAACATTATCTTTACTAGCAAACATCCATGTTACATGAGTCCAAACAGACCTCAACTTGCTAAGCTGCCCCGGTGTTATCTCTGTCTTGTGACATTTTTAGAACTAAAATCGCTTACCTCTGCTCCGACTTGTTTTGCTCTCTTTTGAAAACAGATTCCATCATTATGGGATGAAAAACATAAACATACTTTCGTATTCTAGTTATCACAATCAAATGTTGAACGGAGATACTAGACAGATCAAGAGCCTTGGAAAAGCAGACGATTAGTGTCCTCCAGACTTGCGACCAGCCCAGGACCTTGAGCGAGATCGTGACCGAGACAGTGATCGAGAGAAGGAGCGAGATGGAGATCGCCCCAAAGACTGTTTCTGGTAGTTAGGGTGGAACTCTTCAGCTGGGCTGTGGGATCTGGACTGGCTTTTTCTACCTTTGGGCCTGGCTCTGGACGGTGTTGGGGAATGGGTCACAGAGCGGCTACGGGCGCCTGCATCATGGTGAGTGCGATGATCACGGGGAGGCTCTCTGTACCTGGTTGGGTGGTAGTGGTGGAACACTTATCAATAATGACAGGTGTGCAACAGGCATTCCTTGGTTGCAGAGCAACAGATTAGCTTACCTTTCATTTTCAGGGCTTCTGCTCCTTCGACGACGGCTGAAGGACCGAGAGCTATAGAGCGAACAAAAAGGAGCACACATTCATTTCTGAGTCTACAACTTATTAAGGAGTCACATTTTACTGATTCAACGTTAATATGGTCATATGCTACCACGTATTATGTGTTCACTGTATGTTTGGGGTGAGTGTGACCGATAAAGGATTCAGGGATGTGTTGAGGCGAGTTTGCCAACATTTAAACTCACTCTCTGGGGCTGTCAGACCTTCGATGACGGCGCTCATAAGAGGGGCTGCGAGACCTGCGGCGGTCATAGCTGCGACTTCGGGAACGCCTGCGACGGTTATCCCGATCACCATCATCATAGCGGGAGAAACTGTTAGGGGAACTGCGCTCCTTTGATTTCATCTGGTTAGGGGCTTGATTGAGACATAGACAGGAAGGCATTAGGTAGCACAAAATTTGGCATTACATAATACAGTAGTTAGGTGAATGTTACTTAAATATGGATGTAAACTCTTCATACTCTTGCGGTCTCCCTGGGCGAATTGAATCTCAATCTGACGCCCACAAACCCATTTACGGTCCAGGTTGTGAAGGGCATCCTCTGCATCACGGACGTCCTCAAATGTGCTGTACTGTTAAGGCTTTTAATGTTCAGTTTTCAGAGTTTGGACAGAAGGCAGCACACATGCGTAATAATTACAAAGACAAAGCTACTGCAATATAGGCTGGCAGCTCCACTCTGTCAATGTACACAAACAAAGCCACTGGACTGACATTTGACCGATGCAGTTACAAATCAGAAATTTCAGGTGATATTTCAAAAGTGAAAATGAAAGAAAAGTCATTATACCTGCACAACATTAAACTGAATCAATAGGCCCATTTGTGATTTGAGACAAGACAAATACTGATGGCGATCAACCAGATAGGTTTGGTAGGATACAAAAAGTTTGGCTTGTTACCTTTAACATGCTTGACCTTTGACCTTCAGCTTGTTCTTTATTGGCTTGTCAGAAGAACTTGAGGTTTCCTGCTTGTCTTTGACCAATAAACACTTTTCTTTTCCTCCCTTTGGTAGACAAATGGAAGCCTGGGTGCTCTCTTTTCTCCTTTGTATCTTCATGCTTTTGCTCTCTTTATTTTCCAAATTCCACTATTGCTTGTCGCCTGGGTGTCTTTGGCTTGAATCTACTCTACAACCGCCTTTCAACTTTCTTTGGTGTGGGATCTCCAGAACTGTATCTTTATCATTTCTAAGGCAACAACAGAAGAAATATTAGTTAGGAATATGTTTAAAGCTACATACAATAAACCATGACAAACACTTAAAAAAATTTGCATTTGAGAAATAAAAATACACTCCTCAAAGTAATAAATTTCAGGGTGATTCAACCCACATGAAACAAAATGTTAATAGCAATTGCTTGCGATCCCCAGTGAAAACATTTTAAAATTAAAAGAATAAAGGATATTGAATGTAAGCAAATCCTCTCGGCCGCCGTGTATAGAAGTCAAGTGGAATGTAGACATCTACAATAGGCCCATAACGACCAAACTCACGTCGTAAATCCTCTGGCCTAAAGTGTCATGAAATAAGCACATTTATTCTGCTGGCTAGCACTTGAATTTAGCTGGAACCCAGTGTGCTTGGTACACACAGGAGCTGGTACCAGCAAAGCATATGACCAAAGTTGTTTACAGACAATTCCACTCTCTCCCACTTTAAAATCAGCATCCCAAAGCACGACAATTTCGGGTAAAAACACAGCCCATTTTGTCAACTTCAGACACGTTGCAGCCATGAAGGCCAGAAATCACATGTACTATTGACAGAAGTGGGAAAGTTCCCGGGGAAAGTTAACGATACTCATTGCTATGGTTGATTTCAAATGCATTCATGCCAATTTGGATTATTTTTGTCACATTTCTTGTACTATAAACAATCTGAAAATGTCCTTTTGATTTTTTTTTCATGTTTTCTTTGTATTAGTTATGTGTGTGCAATTTACACAAGCATTATCATTGCAAATGTTTTAGTGTAAGTTCATTGAGATACTGGATAACAGAAAATCCAATCAAAGCAGAGTATTTTTAAATTTCAGGAAGCAAAACAGTCCTGCTTAACTATTTTCCTTGTAATCCATAATGAGTGACCTTATCAATGACTGACACTTATTTCATGAATGAAACATCTGCACTGTGATCCATTACACAGATTGAGAGGGTAGAAATGGCACATTTGGTCTGATTAATCTGATGCCAAGATCTTGTCAACAAAGAAACTTTTGGACAATTAGTAATTTTTTGTGGAGAAGCAGCTATTTGGTCATTAGTTCTTACTGGAGATCATAGTCATATCTTGAGCATCACATTAATATTCACAATAGGTTTTGACCTTTATTAAGTACTAGAGTTAAGAGGACATTCTGTGCGACTGAAATCATCTACAGAGAAACAGTAATACAGGGAAACAATCAGACATCTTTTAAAATAATATTTAAGAACTACTATGCCAACCTTGTTTAGTCAAGGGCAGAGGAATTATTTTTTTGTCATTTACTTGAATATAAGAATTAAAATACAGAATTTCTGATTCACTTGTAACAGAGAACTGCCTCAGACTTTAAGAAAATACAGATATGCTCACTATAAGCACTGCAGTAAAAAAGATTAATGCACAAATGGAAATATAGCATTTTTGCAATTCAATATATGTCAAATACCACAGTTACTTGGTTATTGATAGACACACTTTGACCTGGAATGTTTGGGGGAGAGGGTCATAGTTAAAAATGGACTGTCTTAACTTATGTGATATTCAGTCCGACAGTTATGGAGGTGGCTATGAGTATACTTGTGACTTTGAATAAATGTACACAACCATGGTTAAACAATGCAGGAAGTCATTAATAGTGAAGGCTTCTGGCAAACACGCAGAACAGGTGAAGACTACTTTCATTAGTCAACATTGACTTCAGCTACGACAATGCGATACTATACACACTAGCTTTCTGCCAACACGGTATTATTGTACGCAATGTACGTAACTGTTAACTATTATCTGTAGCAATATAATTACTGAACATTCCATTCCCCGTACGGCCTCCCTCGTCACGAAGCCATTTTGCTAACGACCACATAGGTTTGCTAAACTAGCATTAGCATTAGCATTCTTGCAACGGCGCAAAAACAATAACATACCTGGACTCGTCGGCGATGTTTCTGACGAAGAGGGACGTATTTGGAGGTCTTAAATACCTCGCCATTTTTAACAGTCTGCTGCCGCGGGAATTTAGTGGCCGGAAAAATGAATAGTAACGAAATGTTGGCACAAAGACTGACTTCTAATGGCAGCAGACCCAAACTACGTGGTCAACACACGATGTTCTCACTGCGCATGTTCTCAAATTTAACCGCGCGCATACAACACGCGCGCGCGCACAAACACACGTGCACGCACGCACACACACACACACACACTACAATATTTGAATAATATTTGAATATGTGAATGTTAAAGAGACAATAAAGATGGAGAGTGGAGGCCTATCTATGAATGCATACTTGCACTGAAAAATATGACACAAAGCACCAATTTCAAGCAGCTATTTTATTTAAATAGACACCGGTTTTCTCACTGCCAAGTTTACATCTTCCTGCTCTTTCTGATGAGAGTTGCTGAGCCCATGGTCAAAGTCTGAGAAGAGGAACAGGAGGAAAGTCAATTTTATTGGTAGCAAGGGGATAAGCAAGCATTATACATATACTGTATTATTATACTGTAGGTTGAATGATGCTTTTGTGTCAGCTCTTTGATTTTATTCACATGTGACAAAACAAATGAGTAAAATGTAACGTACCTCAACCATCTCTCCTCCCTGGAGCTCTTGGATGTGGCAGAACTTTCCAGTTTTGCAGACCATTTTTCCACCCTCCAAATTGACAATGCACTGGGGGGGTCAGAGAAAGAGACAGTTACTGTAATATCACAAATCCCCCCCAAACAGGCAAGGGAGCAAAGAAATGTGGACAAAATGCTCAAAATATAAGAAAACAAAGATCACAACCAACATACATACAAATGCAGATCTGTTGCTGTGATAGTACATTTCAAAATTTCTTTCAAACATTTTCCTGCTTGAGCCATATTGTTACTGCAACATCTTATACTATAATATATCACTGTTATGACATTGATGGAGTATCGCAGCAACAATGCTATGGAGGTTCCTGCACAACACAGGGTATCATGGTTACAAACCATGAACTTCTTGCCGTCCATGGTGTTAATTTCAGCCTCTTTGCCAATGGTGAAAGAGTTGGTGACAGACTTTCCAGGGGTCTTGGAGGTGATAACAAAATCATTTCCATTCTGCTTGATCTCAGTAACTGGCTTGATGTCCTTGGCCATCTTGATGACATCTTCTGGGAGATCTGGTGGGAAAGTTAATCAGAGCACATGATGTAAGTGTTTCCATCCATTACTGCACTGCACCCAGGTTAAGATTCTCACTTGCGTAACTGCAAATGACTTTTTGAAACACTTTCTCCAGACAAAACGAACAAATTTCTTTTCTTGATAACCCCTGCAGTTCTATTGTAGGCCCTCACGAGTTGTGCTCACCCATGGCCCTGAGGAACTCCTCATAGTTCTCCTGAGCATAGACCTGCCATGTTCCGTTGAAGTCCATGTCTGCTAGAAGGTCTGGGTTCTCCTTCGCCGAGGTGGGCTGGAGGCTGGGACAGCTGTGTGAAGCTCAACACAATGTGGAGAACGTGAATGTGCTACCACCATTTCTTATAGTTGAAGGTGAAGGGGGGGTGGCTCGGACTGTCTAATCAGTAACACTATCCCGAGGTAATCTTTGCTGTTTGAACAACCTAGAGTTCAATTACTCCTGTTTGGTCAGACCTCCATTTCCACCAAAGACAGAGGATGATGTAGGACGGTAAGAGTTTTGGTAAGAGGTTTTGATCCTGTGCAGAGATATTATACCTTGCATGAATAAAATGACAGTTATTGTTGTTCACATGCAGAATTTTTATGTTATTGAGGAGGATGCAAAGGTAGCAGAGAAATTAAACTATATGAACAAAGAGGAAAAGATGAACTTCATTTACTGAGCAGAGAGAATAGTGTGATGGTGTTCACCTCACCTGCATATTTTACATATTTAAACCGTATCTGCGCTTCATCTTAACATGAGATCATAATTCAAACTTAATGCACATCTGCAACCTTTTCTTTCTCTGCCGTTGAACTTCCTAATGTGATTCTACTCCACTGGTGCCCCATAGAAAGGGTCAGTGACACGGCGTACTGTTTGCTTTTTAAGTGCAAAAGGCGTGGTCTCTGCTTACAAATTCATACACAAAGAAAGCTGTACCCACAGCTTTAAATACCTACACATGGAATTGAAGCTTACACAATGAAAATCGTGGTGACGATATTTTAAGTATGAGTAAGAGATCATAAAGATAATGCAATGAAAGTTACTTAGGGGATATGACTTTATTCACAACACACAGAAACAAATGACATACTTGATTCTCCAAAAGCACTGCAGTCCAGTACTTAAAGTTTTTGCGGTATTTATGTTACGATAGGGACATTTGTGAACTGTGAAATAATGACACATTTTTCATGCCAGACTTCAGCTCAAAGTGCACGACTAACGTGACATTTCAATCCTGCGTCTTTGTCACAGCTAAAGACATAATGAGGCATTTAGCCATGTGCAGTTTCTGCCCTAACGAACCTAACCTCATAACCTCACATTCACCATCTCTGGCAATTAAGATCAACATTTCAGCTACAGTCAAATATGACATTTTCAGACACACAGATCGGATACAATTTGAATTATAAGGAGACTGTGGAGTACATAGTGGACTATATTTCAGTTAAACCTCAGTGTACATTTTTTACTACTCTCAATGAAGTGCTCTTCAATCCCATCAAACACAAGCAAACCTTACATTCCTATTCCCATGCCATCTATTTCCTGCATTTAGTCTGCTCCTACTGTCTCAACCCATCATCACAGCGTTTGATGGAGGCTTATCCCCAAGCCTGTACACACTAACCGTCACATGGACCGTCTCAGAGCCATGTCTGTTGTGCACGCAGATGCTGTATTTTCCAGAATCTTCCAATGTGACATTGCTTATAGTGATGTCACTGCGCCCCGGCTCCTTAATGATGGTAAACTGACCATGGCTAGTGATTGCCCTGTCGTTTCGAAGCCAGAAGGCCTCTGGTGCTGGATTGCCATCATAGAAGCATGTCAGACACAGAGTCTGAGGAGAGGACGAAGAGGAGTCAGTAGCAGCTACGGGCAACAGAAGGAATCATACCTGCACTCCTGCTACCCTCACAAAATGAAGATTAGGATTTTCAAAACATAGAAAATAATGACAGGCACACCTCACAGTAACAGAATTGTCAATATCATACCTTGCCCACCATGATGGCTACCACATCCGGGAGACCCATCGTCACCCTGGCCTGATCTGAAACATCAGCAAGATATTTACTCTCTGCTGAAAACCCTTATAGGATCATTCAGTCATTTAGTGGACAGAAACAGTTTGAGGACAAACACATGACTTATGACTCACTTTTCTTAGCAAAGGCCACTTGCCTGTGGGATGAAAACGAAGGGTTAAATCAATATGATATCACAGTCTTTTCAAGTAAAACAACTCTTAGTGAACGTTTGACTGAAAGTAAGCCTGTTACCACTGACCCCTCAGTGTTTTCTGTCCGAGTTAGTGTCAACCACACAGCAAGTCATGCTCGACGCACCGTCTCTATGGTGCAACACTTACTTCAACCTCTGGTACTCCTGCAAGGCATCAGCAAAGGCTGTGAAAATAACAGGTGATATCGTCATGGAAACTGTAGGCAATTAGAGGTTTGAGTCATGACAACAATTCAATCTGATTCATTAGTTGGCGACTCAATTCAAAGTTGATTTTTGTTCCTTTCTTTTAAATTGAATGAGATTTTTTAATATCACGATTTGACAGCAGTTATGGCAATACTAAATTTAAATGCATTTACCAGTTGTATGATTTATTGCATCCTGTTGACTTGAACTGTTTTTAATTAAAAAACAACAACATTTTAACAGATTAATGCACTTGAATAAGCATAATTCATAACAGATACACACAGATCCATATTAATGAATCACTACACGGCTACAGGTAACTGCTGCCATTTAAGTCCAAACTTCACAACGTCCCCTAAAATCTACTGACATTAGTTCTAAGTGTTGACTGACATTTACTCACATCCCCCAAATCAAACTGACCCCCTACCTTGTCCAGACAGGTCAAGATAACGTTTGTGTGTCTCCTCGCCGTCAAACATCTCCAAGGTGTATTTTCCTTTGTCGTGCTCTGTCGGGTTCAAGATTTCAATCCAGACTCTCTGTATGCTGCGCCCAGGCTTTGCTCTGCCTTCCTGGTCAAGTCTCTTCTCCCTGCAGGGAAAATGGTTTAGAGATATGATTTGTTACTGCTGCTTTGGGTAACTTAGATAAAGGGACCTGAATAAAGAATAACCCTTGCCCTATTTGTTTCTGCCAGATCTTTACCAAAACATGCATGTTAGGAGACATAAAATGATCAAAGGTTACAGGCTCAGAAAGTCTCACAAAGGTGGATTAGGTTTTAATTGTTTTTGTCCAGGACTAGGAAAATGTAGCTCATAATAATCATATTTTTATTCAGCTGTTCTCTTTTCTCATGACTGTCCTTAAAGGCCCCAGCAGGTGGTGCTGCTAGACTGAAGTAAGAAACCTGATGAACAGGATTCCTGTTCTCACGCCTCTATTCCTCACATTTTGCTCTATAGTTACTGATGCTGTGACAAAATGCACATGCATGCTGAGTATTTACATGTTTCTGCATTTGAGTGCTTTAAATGTTTGACCAGCTAGAACAACTGGGCGTGCAAATTTAATGTAAACTTTATGTCACAAAATGTTTGCTGTCAAGATGTCTTTGAACAAAGATGTTGGCTGTCATTGACCGACATGCCACATGACTGGTTTTTTGTGATTAGAATGAGTCTAATACCGAGAAAATCATAAGAAAAGAAAGGTTTTATTCCAACTAACTGACTCTGACTACACTGAGTGAAAGTAATTTTAAAATGATAGATAATGGTAGAAAGCTCTAATTCAAATGATTTTGACTAAATACACCATAGTATGTCACATTCAGCCCACGGTGCAATGCAATTTTATTAATTTCCATACTTCAAATTAAGTATGGACTATTAAAAATAACTTATAGATACTTAATAATTAAACATATATAACACTTACACAAGTGAACAGCTGGGCTATTCTTGGCTGTGATTAGTCAATAAGTTCTGTACTGCTAATTGGCCCTAACGTCTTAAATCCATGTGGTGGTATTTCAACCTGAAACTGACGCATCCCTGTCCCCTGAGTCTACTTATGTCTATTCACTTTGGTAAATGCTGGATTTTCTACCCTCGCAGACAAACCAGTGCCACGAATAGCTGCTCCAAAGTGACCGGCTGTCTTTACTTTCTGTGTTGGTGTAACAAATGATACTTTCTCTCTTTAGACAAAGTTTCGATCTGTGAATTCAAGTCTAATGTCACTCTAGTGTGCCATATCTTAAAACCACAACTCACTTTGCCAGCAGGAAGCTCTCAGCCATCTTTGATACCCACACCAATGAGTGCATTAAACTGAAATGGCAACATTTTGTATTCTTGTGCATGTGCGATAAGCTCAGTCGTGTATGAAATACAAATCCCTAGTTTGAGTGCTTTTGTATAATATGAACAACAAGCTGTGTGTGTGGTGTGGGGGTAACTGTTGATGTCTTTATATCTGATATTCAAATGTGCTCTTTTGGCAGAAAGGTTCATGGCCAAATAAATATTGAAATGTATTATCTTAAATTCAGATTCCAATGCATTCATTCTCTCTATCTGACTGTGAGAGATGAGGAAGATGAAGCAGTCGCTTTATTTCTGTGCAACCTTTCCAGCTTTGCCCTGAACATCACATTTAAGGACCTTCTGCTGGTATGCAGAGGATGGCTGCAGGAATCAAGACGTAGCTGTCCTGTCACATTTAGATGTCAAACTGTCAGACTTTATAATCAGCACTGCTCCCAGAAGACCACACACAACCTGAACTTTTTTTTTCTCTAAAATGTACAATATATCATGTCGTTTGTGTGCAATATCACCTGAAACTCAAGTGTGCAATACCTACCTACCTCAGACATAGTTTTGCAGTTTTGTATTTTCTTGCCTTGTTTATATTGTTAATAGTGTTTCTTACTTAAAAATTGCTTATTTATTATCTTTAGTTATTGTTCTTAACTTAGTCTAGTTTGTAGTGATGCTTCTTTTAGTTGACTATCCACTTTTTGCTGCTGTACACTGCAAATTTCCCCGTTGTGGGACAAATAAAAGATTATCTTATCTTAAACTGTAGTAAGCACTTTAGCTGCCAAACGTAGGTAATGGGCCCAAGACTTTACTGCCATGAA
>OMOW01047262.1:2219-12438 GCA_900312555.1 Lamprogrammus exutus
AATAAAATTCATCTGTGCTGCTTTCAGTCATAAATTGATTCGATTGGCCATTTGTTTTTTGTTTCCCTCTAATATCACTTGAATGCGTGACATGTGGTTATTAGAACTTTTAAACTGGAAAGTTTACAAGCTTTCGAGGAGCACATGAAGGCAGAAGTAGTGCCTCTCTCAAGGCAGACATTTTGATGTGTACGAAATAACATTAATAAGTGCTTCTAATCTATGTAGATGTGGCAGTTCCCTGGTATTGTGCATGCTGGCTCACTGGCACACTTAAACAAAAGGAATCCAAGTCTACTTGCCCCCCTTGAAAAAGATATATTGCTGCTAGATCATCATTTGTCAGACCAAAATATTTTCATAGTCGTTCAAATCAAGTGTTATATACAGTTAAAATAAGATGGTTGCAATATTGCAATGAAAAATGCTGTTACCAAGTAAAAAATCCAATCCAGTTGTGTGGGTTGTTTTTGGTATTTTCCATTATTGATATATTGCAGCTATTTCACCAGAATTCATCTTCAGTGTTGGCTTCCATTGTATCTAAATATTTATCAGAAACACTCATCAAATATGTGATCCATGCATCTTCTTCAAAAAGACTTCATGGCACATATTTAGATTTCAAAGAACTTAGCAGTATCCGTACAGAATATATTTTTGAGGGCCCGCAACCATGTATGTCACAGGTGTGTCTTGTGAGGACTGTGTGGTTGTGCGCAGACTGCTTGATTGACAGCTCCCTCACTCTTGTAATTCATGTTTCTGGTCCTGTTAGGGTTGGAGAACTTAAACTTTCATGAACTTTGGTGCCCTCAGCAAACTCCAAGCATCTGTGGGTGTACAGGGACTTCAATTTTTGTAATTTCTTAAAAATCCTACCATGACTACAGGGTTTTGTGTAATGGAACGAGTTTGGAATTCTGCCATTATCATTTGTTTTCATCTCAGATCATATTTATTCCGTAATTATTTTTCTTTCCTGTTGTCTAAGATTCACTGTAGAGTATTTAGTAAGCATTAAGTTTGAAGCAGAAGCCGTAATGGTTCTGTAGAGAAAATATATCTGTTTTAACACCTCTCAATGAACTCTAGCCATCCCTCCACAAAATCAGGCTCCTTTGCAACAGTGCTGTCAAAACAAAATACTTCCTATGAGTAGGATGTCGCAAAAACGCAGTGATATGCAGTAATGTGCAAATGCAGACATACAGTATAAGGGGTGTAATTCACAAAGCACATTGGCAGATTTAACGTGTCCGTCAGGCCAATTTGCATCACGCACTCATTCATAAAGGCTGGTTACTGGCACACTGGTACATTTATTTAAAATACAATGAAGCCAGAGGATAGAACAATTTATTAAACATAGTAACAACAATTCATAATATTTTTAGTCAGACCCATTAAAATATGGTAAATAAATAACTGTTTGATCAATAAAATCATATTACACAGCTCACTAACACCCCTAACATTTGCCTGGTTCATGACGATCAGTTCATTGATATTACACATTACCTTAGTGCCTGGATAATGATCGAGATTGGCACAAATTCTGTTTTGTTACAATCTTACATATTGGGAATCCATAGCTTATTAAGCCTTCCAGAACCGCTCAATAAAATAAAAACTACAAAGACAAAAAATCTGAGTATTCTGAAGAAATCTAACCTTTGCTGTAGTCTAGCGCAGAGACTCTCAACATGGGCTTTCCGTGTGAACACACTGTCAGTATGGACCCCAAGACATTTGTAAGAGCACACCTGTTTGGTGGGAGTGTCATGGATGATTACGGGTCTAGGTCCACTCAGTAGTTTAATGGGTTCATTCAAGTGGAAAGTTTTTATCTAATTTTGCACACATTCTAGTAGCACTGTACCTCTTCCTCAAGCATCAGCCTCTGTGCCCTGCTTCTCTCTCTCGCTCTCTCTCGCTGTCACACACATTGAGGATTGCGCTAATGATGATGATTTCTTTTATGAATAACGAGAGTCAAATGATTTCATGTCTAGTTTGTAACATACACATATTTAGTACACTTTTGAATCCTACTGGGAACACTTATCTCTTATGAAGTGATAAAACACTCACATGGATCAGGCATCTCTGCTTTCTATTCCTGTATTCCCAGCAGACGTGGTGTTAGTCGGGTGTTAGTTGATGTAGATGATGTTTGACTGGCACACAGTAACCATGTCTGAGTATGAGACTGTGAACTCTCCAAGCCGAAAATGACGCGACAGTTTCATCCTCCCACTGGGCCTCATTTAGTCACTGGTGCTGAGAACAAACCTCTTTCTGTCTCTTGTGGTCTACATATCTGACAACAAAACAACATCATGCTTTATGTTCACGGTGCCTAAACCTTGCCAAATCCGAATTTGGAAAGCCATCACTTGGAGGAGCTAGAACTTTCCTTGGTCATGAGTTGGCAACATTAGCTATCAGTCCTTTTAATTTACTTTACTTTACTTTCAGAACATGTTTACATCAACATGCAACACATCTGAGTTTAGCCACTTACACACCCAGTTAGACACACCCACAATTTATGAGGCCAGCGAATGTTTGGCCAGCATCCGTTACTGGTACAGGTGACCAATCAGGATGAGGCAGGCTTTTCAAGTTCTGCAGCAAGGGACAATAGATGTGGGTCATTGTGTTTTTTGCACCTTAAAGCATTGCAAAGCATTGTGTGATCATCTGCCGCATTGGGATTAAAAGAATGCAAACAAACTAAAATAGTCTGTGTGGTCCAGACATGGAGTATGGTGGTAGGTTCCATCTCTGTAGTATAAAGGTTGTTGTGTATAGCTGAATCTCCTGACCCACACCTTTGCTGCATGTGGGAGAGAACCTGTGAGTTAATCATCTCTTGAATCATCTTAAACACTGACACCTTATAACAAAATAACTCTTCCTTCCATTTCTCCAACAAATCTGTCATTTGTTGGAGACATGAATCAAGATAAATCCAGAAATTTTTCAGTATTGACGGTATGGAGCCATATTCAGGGCTTAAAGTTCCACCACCAAAGGCCACCAAATTTGGGCTTTTTTACGGCCAAAATATATCTGTTTTGAATTTCTTTGATTATATTCCTTATCTAATCATGCTCAGCTGTGTAAACATTAATTAAATGGGTGGCACCAACAGTCACTAACTTCAGTGTTGATGCCTGTGATCTTTTAGACTCATTAGAAGACTAGTTGACCGGACCATAAGAACATAGGAGCCTATCACAGTTTCAAACCACGTGTAATGCGCATGTTTATCCCACATAGTAGTGGAGTAGACTACCATTCCAACTGCACAACTAGGCCCATCAGCCAAGGAAATAATAATAGCCTATATTAGAGCTCAGCTCAGCATATAGTAACTTTTATTATAAATAAACATACAGGTATTGATAATGATACAGATAAATATTTGTGCAGGTCTTCCCAAATATATCATTTTTATAAGATGACAAAAATGTGTCCCTACAGGCTGCTTAAAACATTGTTAGATTAGCTTTCAAGTGCCTTTTAGTGTGCACTGAAATATGAGTGGGGTGTTGTCTTACATAAATCATTACATAATTTTAAGTTATCATTGAATTCAAACTGCCCCCCACCCCTTTTCAGGCACAACATTCTTTCTTGCTTTAAGCCCTGTATATTGCAGAGAACCCTTCATTTGCCTAAATCTGATCAAAATAAGGTCAGCAGCCTCTGAGATGCCAAAAGTTCTACAACAGATCGATCCACAGTCCTCATTTATTTGTGGACAGTTACTGTAGTTTAGCATTGAGATAGGAGATCTTGAAGCTCGGCACTCAAACGCATTATTCTGAATATGCTCCTGCACTAGTGGATTAAAATATCAGCATGGCCACGTTTTTGTTTATTTCCTGAAACCTGCTTATTTATTTAAGAGAACATTAGTCAGCAGAACGACGCCAACTCAGCTAGTAAAGAGTTCCATTAAAGGCCCGGAAAAGCTTTTGTGTTTGATGGCTCCACTTGTGGAACCAGCTGTGAATCTGAATGCACACTGAATTATTGACAGCCTCATCTATCTATCTATCTATCTATCTATCTATCTATCTATCTATCTATCTATCTATCTATCTATCTATCTATCTATCTATCTATCTATCTATCTGTTCATCCATCCATTTGTCTATCAATGTCTGTCTGTATTAGTCATTGTTATAGATTAACATTGCATGTGCACACACTTTCCCTCTGTCGTTGCATACTCTGACCTGCGTTTTCATTTGGAGGATGCAGCAGTGTTTTACAGTGCTGGGGAAAAAAGTGGTCAGCCCTCCAAGCTGAAACAGAGCATCGATGCTGTGCCTGCAGTAATGGAAATCTATAGTCTGAGAGCTAGTGCCAGTCTTCTATGTGAAATGGCTGAGGAGGGTTTCTCCTAAAGACAAGTCTTGAAATATGCCTGCTCGGGGCAGACTGATGAGAATCAGAGTTGTTTGACAATTCTATAAATATCACCTTTGCTACAGAAAATCTATCCCAAGCTTCAGGCTGTAGACATCTAGCGCTGAACTTGGTGGCCTTGTAAGAACACCAACCCTGACCTAATTTGTAACGATACAGGCTACATTGGGCCCGGAGAGATTCAGATCTCAGACACAAGATTACATTATTTATTTTTGTAGCTGACAAATAGTATCATACTATAAGAAATACATTTCTCTGACTCACATTAATTTAGAGAACAGCTACATGACCTTGCTGTCTTACTTCCCACAGGATTACACGTTGACTATGTACTTCCAGCAGTATTGGAGAGATAAGAGACTAGCCTATGCAGGGATCCCTCTCAACCTGACACTGGACAACAGAGTAGCAGACCAGCTCTGGGTTCCTGACACCTACTTTCTCAATGACAAGAAGTCCTTTGTACATGGTGTCACCGTGAAGAACCGCATGATCCGACTCCACCCGGACGGCACTGTTCTCTATGGCCTCAGGTGAGTGCTGTTGTTTTATGACTGATGTAATTCCCATTGATTTCTTCCGCTGTGGAGTTACCGCAGCACATTAAACAGAGAGAAAAAGATGGAGATACTAAGACAGATTGTAAACAGGAAACTTTTATTTGTTTTGTTGAAACAATTTCAAAGTTAATTCTCACAGTGTAATGCTGAAGCACTGGGTCACAGCCTTGTTTTTTTGGAATAGGTGTCAAACTTGAATTCTCATAAAAACATAGCAGCCGTGCAATCTGCAATCTGGAAGTGCCATTTAAGCCCTTCTACATTTCAAAGATATGCTGTATAAACTATATGTCTTTAGAATTTGTTTCAGTTTTACAAAATCAATACTGTAGTAGCATACAGTAAAAAGTAGGCTCTAAACTTTATAAGTGTCTATGTTATTGAGAGAATTTTGACCCACTGATTTTTAGTAAACTCTGTGGTACCTAAGGTTAGACCCAGTAACCATAAACTACTGTTTGATTTAAACTGTTACTAACAGGTTTACTTAAGGGGACATAACATTTTTTCCATGACCTTTAAAGAGTTTTAAAGAGTATGTGTTGAGCACTTGTCTAAACTTGAGTCTGATGCCTTTAGAAATGCACCCAGTAAGACAAACCCATAGAATCTGAACTGCCCTGAAAGTTTTGTTTTTGATTTGTCCCATGAAGTATGAGTCCAGCATCCACCATGTCGGGGCTGGCCAATCAGAATAGATCTAACTTTTTTGGAGGGTGCAGTTAAGGAGACATAACCTAAAACACCGTTTTTCACTCAGTGTGCACATTGGTGCCGAAGCATGGGGGGGAGTAAAAGTGTATCTGTGTGTTTTTGCACATTAAAGCATTGCGAAATCTATATATTATGCCCCCTGGTATAATACGGAAAAAAGTAAGTTCTCTTCACTTCTTAAACTTGCACTGCAGCTGAAGTAAAGATTAGTAGTGATGTGTACTTCTCCCGTGGTTTTGCTTTGATTCAGAATCACAACAACAGCAGCCTGTATGATGGATCTGAGAAGATACCCACTGGATGAACAGAACTGCACTCTGGAAATTGAGAGTTGTAAGTTTAAGCCCAACATCTTGAGCCTGGTAAAGAAATATGGGTGACAGCTTGACTTTTTCATCACTTAAAAATATGAGTAGCATTGTGATTCTCACAAAGAAGTTCTCACCCCACCCCCCCTCTTCTAGTGGAGATAGAAAGTGCACAGACTGCTGAATTGCTTTCAGTATATTACAGTAAGCTGTCATATCTCAATGAGATTGCTCGCTTCACCCTTTCTGGTTAGAGCTACTGTGTCTGTCAAGACAGATTTCAACTCGACAGTGATCCCCAAAGTATTGCAAGGTAATGATTAGTCCAGCCCCATCAGTTGTAATGACATGTTTGGCTATATCTCTACTGTGCTGTCATGAAACTATTGATGGTTATGGAAATCATTAATGTGGTATAAGTCCGGCACCCTACAGTGACACACATCCCCATGAAGATTTACATCTCATGCAATCAGCAATTACAGTCAGGCTAGCCAATGTGGTCCATTGGGCTTAAATCAACTGTAGCCAGTAGACCAAATTTCACTTTGAATTCTTTGCAAATAAAAATGCGCTATTAATTTTAGAGCTGTAACAAAATGAGACAATGGCACTGTGATGAGATGTGTTTCCACTTGTGAGAATGACACCTTGGCTTGTTTGCTTTGTCCATATTTACAGATGGTTATACAACAGATGACATAGAGTTCTACTGGAAAGGAGGAGACAGTGCTGTGACTGGGGTGACGCGCATCGAGCTCCCTCAGTTCTCTATAGTCGACTACAAACTGGTTTCCAGGAATGTGGTCTTTTCCACAGGTAAACAAAGGAGAATCCTGTAACAAGATGGAGGCCATGTTAAGGTTGTTTGGATAATGTAACTGGATAATTGATCATTCATCACACTGAATCCTGAACCCATGAAATGACTTCCCCCATTGCTTACTTTCATCACATTTTCTTGAGAAATAACATTATTTTTTTTCTTTTGTATCTAATTCTGTTCTAATCCCGCTCCATCTGTGTTCATGTTCAATTCCATGCTCTCAAAATGTTCCAAAAAGTACCCAAATGTTTCACTGAAATCTTTTTTTTAAGCCATGTGATTTCCTGAACTGTTTTCCCAGGAGAGGTCATGTACACATTAGGCTTTCCTAATTGGAGGATTTGCATCACTTGGCTTCTCCAACTATAATACCAGAACTGGGAATAATAATGGAGAGGCAATTACCCCTCTGTTTCTTCAAACCCAATAAAAACAAAAGGGGGTCATTCATTATATAATGTATTCATGAGGCAGAGCGCTGACAGCATAAGTTATTCTTTTATAATACAAAAAATTCAGAGGCACCGCAACAATCATCACTCCCACTGTTGAATTAATGACATTTTAAGCATATTACTGTCGGGGTCAAATCTTTCATGCAAAACAAATAAACCCGTGTTTGCCAATGCCATCAGCAATCTTTAGTTTGTGGGCCTGCCAACTGTGCAACTTTGATCAGGCACTGCTCAAAAAATAGAGGAGTCACTTAGCGTACATGGTGTAGCAGGATCAAAGGCTCCAACCTTTCGAGACTTCCTGTAATCAGAGGCTCAGATACGATCTTCTCTTCAGTCCTGTGTCCTGTTAGAAACTAATCATGCAGCACTTCAAGCAATAGGACCTGTTAAATCCCTATATCTGATGTCAGGATAACCTTTAACATAATGAATTCCACGTGCTGATCAAAAACATCTGTATCATGTTATAGATAGCTATATATATGTATAAAGATTATGCTATATTCCTCTACATTGTGATGTTTGCACATTACATTAGCTCAAGGCTAAGTTTCATCAAGTGATTTGCAGTATGAGCCACGCTTGCTTGTTTCCATGGTGATGAAACCAGTTCATGAAGCCATTGCCATAGGAACCGAAACAAAGTGTAAGACATCACTGTGTTCCTTTTGAATTAAAGAGGGCTATTTCTTCTTCACTTTTGTCTGCAGGTGCCTACCCTCGACTGTCTCTGAGCTTCAAGCTGAAGCGAAACATTGGATACTTCATCCTGCAGACTTACATGCCCTCCATCCTGATCACCATCCTGTCCTGGGTATCATTCTGGATAAATTATGATGCCTCTGCTGCCAGAGTCGCATTAGGTAGGGTATGTCCCATACTGTGGGTTGACCTCTGGTCTCTTGTTTAATGCAGCACTCCACTCATCTTTTGAGTATCAAACACTATCCTGCAGAGTAGTCAAACCAATGCATGCGTTTGATCACGAGCACAGCAGGGTCATGCATGAAGACTGAGATGGTGGGAGTGTTTACATTTGGTATGTATTGTGTGTAATGATGAGTGTTTGGAAGATACTGAGCATATGGAGGGATGTGGGAGATGAGGTTTGTTGGGATCACAATTAGAGTCCATTCTAACTAACACAAATCCATGTAGACTATAGTATAGTATTGTATTGTGTAATATAGTATAGTGTATAGCTACAGTCGTTTTTTTGTTCTAAGAGGAAACCACCCATATTACAGCCCCCCTTCAAGCTTGCATGGATTAAGTGTTTGAAATGCAAAAGATTTTGAGCAGAACCTTACTTTATCCTTCAGTCAGATGGATTTCGTGTTTCTTCATTTAAGTTTGCAGGTTTGTGAACGCCACTGTCTCGGTGCTAGAAACCTAACAGAAATTTAAAGGCTGATTGCAATGGTTAGTTTGGAAATTAAAATATGCCATTTTTGCAACAGTGTGAGTTAACAAACAGTGAATTGAGTATGATTGTTGAACAGTAATAGTTCAAACATTGAAGGTTATGGAAAATGAATCTGTTTAGAATTTTTTTTACTTCTAATGTATTGACATTAAGAAATGCAGACACGTAAGATGTCAAATGAGTTTGGCATCGTCCCCACCTCACAGAAGCTGACCCACCCACTCTGTCTCACAGTTATTGTCAGAACTGATCATCATCAGCCAATCAAATGTGTCATACATATAATATTACAAATTGACGCCAGCACACCTACTGTAACTAAATTGGGTTTGATTTCCACTGTGGATAGCAAATAGCAGAGATATGCCATGACTGGAAGTTGCAACGCCTGAAATGGGACTATATAAATCAAAGAAGTGCTCTGTTCTAATGCACAAAAGTTAAAGGCCGTTTCTATATTTGATAGCTATTAAATTAAATTCAAGAAACTGCCTTTAGCTTGTGTTCATCAGGAAAGTATGCCTTGGATGTTTTATTCAGTAATGTTTAAGGTGAGTTTTGTTTCTTGGCCTGTAATTTATTAGCCTGTAGTCCTCAAGCAACACATTCTGTAGCTTTTCCAGTGTCTGGAAGATTTGATTGGGCTCATGGGATGTTTTTTTGTAGTGCCACTTAATTTTTGAGGTGGAGTTAAAGTTCTAAACCAGACAGGTTAAATTTTCTGCATAAGCAATATAATTTGTTTTACTCATAGTCCTAAAATCATCTTAAACTCTGTATCACTTAAATACACTTGCATGTCTAGGTGGGATAAAATTAGATTACCTACATTTGGTGTTTGGAGCAGTACTTGACCCCTTAAAACCCATGGGGGGAATACTACTTTTACACTACCTGCATATTTCCTGTTCTACTGAGCTCATTGTGGCAGTCAACATTGCATATAACACATTATTTTATTCAGGTAATGAATCTGGGACGTTCAAGATTGTTCAGTACTTCTTGATTGAGCAGGCAAAAGAGAGAGACCGAATATGAAACGCAAACAAAAAGAAAAACACATATTTGCATCATACCTTCTCACTCAGTAAAGACACCTCAAACTAATTACCACAGAAAGTTGCTTTGGGTGCTTTGTGTTTTAATGTCAATTTCTGTTAATGTCAATTTCTGTGCAGATCCAACATTTATTTGTGGGGTTATAATTGTTTCTCACAGCCTTCTCGCAGGCTTTTGGCCATACAAAAACACATTTATGTGTTCAAACATAACAATTCTCCTGAGTGTGTTTCCATTATTATTTAACTTTCAGACATCAGATTTATGAAATTTTAATTTTAATTTTATTTAAGATTCAATATGGTACACTGTTAAAGCGAGAGCACATTTATATCAACCAAACAGGATGTGTGTGTGTGTGTGTGTGCGTGTGTGTGCGTGCGTGTGTGTGTGTGTGTGTGTGTGACGGTGCTCTGTAG
>OMOW01047794.1:1427-14855 GCA_900312555.1 Lamprogrammus exutus
GGGAACGATAAAAGTAGCCCTTATAAAGTCTCTTTTGAAGTGTTGCTTTTATTTAAATTTTCTATTTGTTGTACAAAATAACAGCTTATAACAAATGTTCTTTTTGATCTTCCAGAAGACCGGTGGCTGGTTGGATTTGGAAGCAAGCATCCAGGTTTGGAGTGACTGCCTGACCGTGGCGACTGCCAGACTGATTGACTGACCGCTTGATAAACTAGCTGGCAGTATGTGCCCCCCTGCTCTCCATTGTCTGGATGCCAACCTGATGCGTAACCACCCCCCCCTCAGCCTTCTATCACTGTAAATTTAGAAACAGAAGCTTCTCAGCTGCTCCTTTTCAAAACTTGAACCCTTCTCTTCTATCCACAGTATTTCATCCATCTCCTTCTCGAGGGTCATCACTGCCCCCTCCCCCCCCATTGACACACACAAACACTCACACACACAAATCCTCACTCTCATCTCACAGCCAATAAGGGTCTGACAAGCTCAAGTATCACTATAACACAAGGACTTATTCTCTGAGCGGAGCCTGCAGATCCTTACAGACCCTCATCTTCATCGCTGGAGGAGCTTTCCGGCCTTTCTGAGGTAAGACACTCAGCGTCCCCAAAATCCCCCTTCAGTACTAATCAACATGCTTCTGACATCTTTTATCTAATCCACAATCAGCAGGTGGCAGATTTTTGACTCTTTGCAGCAGGAGAAAAGAGCCTGCAGAGTTTGGAGAGAAACAGAAAGCACAGATCAGTGTGAAACCTCAGGAGAGACGTGTGAAATAGACATTGTGGATTGTGGGTAATGTTCTGCTGCTGTAGGACATGTCAAACATGTGTAGTTTATGTTTCGGAGGGTAAACAGTCTGGGGTCCTGTTTCCTGAGCTCAGTGTGATGAACAGTTTTATGAGAAAATGCAAAACTACAAGAATTTTTATGTAAGTGTGGAGGTGTAGCTCAGCACGAAACTTTACTGCTCTGGAGGAAGACAATATATTTTACAAATCACAGTAGTATAAAGTCGTAAACTATCACACACTGGCAAATGTTGAGCTTACAGCTGTGTGGCTCGTACCAAATGATACCGTGACTTCAATAATGAAGAGAAATTCTGCTGCTGCTGTTTTTTTACAATTCAAAGTGTTTTATATGTATGTACAATACAGTAATTTGCACATTTAGCCAAAGCTCTTGGCCTCTTTTAAATACAAACAGCGGATAAAACACTAGAGGTGTCTACTTCATCGAGAACAAGAACTACAATCAGAATCTGATATCAGGGCAGACAGAAAAACATATAAAAACGTGTCCTTATCTTTAATCGGTCCACTGATTCAAAACAACACAGGACATAAACAAGTTCACAATAGGACATAAATAAGTTTGCAAATCCTTCGATTTTTAAAAATCGAAGGAAAATAGAAAATATCAGCTAATGGAATAAAAGCTTAACAAAATAGAAACATGTGCATTGTGTGTATATATATATTTATTTATATTACATTTAGTCTCTATTCTATTTTTCTGTTTCCTCTGTTGTCTTGTCGGAGTTGTGGCGCCCCCTAGATTACATCATAACGTTACTTGGCAGGCAGATATGTGAACATCTGTGCACAACACCCCCTGCATGTTCACACACTCACAGATTCAGCATCAAGTTTCAGGTTTTACATGAGCACATGCTGGTTTTGGAGGTGTGGGCTTAACGTCTCTCTGATCTCTGACCTCTCCTGAGTATGAACTACATCTCTTTTTTTCAAGTTTGAAATAGTTTTGCTATGTCCAAATATATACACCTGGAAATGTAAATTACACTTTAGCTCTTTCACATCTTCCATCCGGCTGTCAGTTTCCCTCTCCGGATCACACTGTGTATTGATCGATTGCTTATGATATTTCACTGAAAATCTCCTTTAGCGAAGGATCTTGATTTTTCTCCACAGCTTGATCTCCTTTTCAGAGAGTTTGAGTTTCTCCTCAGTAAATCAGTGTGCTCATACTGTAGAAATGAAGCAACCAACACTAAATATACAGAGTGACGAGGTGTTGGTATGTACCGCAGCGGGCTGAGTGAATGCTGGACACACAGAGGTGAGATCGCTGTCAGCTGTAAGTCGATCAAAGAGCTAATTTGTTGGAAGCTGATGGTGATTGGCTGTTGGTGCGTGGAGCATCCTCCCGCCGGACCGACCTTGGGGATTAAAGCAGCTATTTGGACGCCATGCCTCAGCTGATGGGTAGAAATATGATCCGGGCCTAATCCTCTGATTCCTCTGCAGCTGTGCTCACCACAAAGTGTGAAGGTGTCATCCAAAGGCACTTTATATATATATATCATACATGATCTAACTGTATGATACAGTTGTAGAGTGAGCAGAGATCCTCCCACACAGGACGGAACAGTGCTGCTCTTATGGGTGAGGTAATGATGCTGTGACGTCTGCAGAGCTCAGTGGAGCATTAAGGATGTTGTCACATTCAAAAATTTAGATTGATAGCAAAAGCTGTTCCTGGTCCTGTCAGGTCCAGAAAAGCAGTATTGAGTCCATGTCTAAATGACAGTGATGGTGTCGACAGCAAAATATTTGAGAGTGAAAGCTGAATATTGAAATAAATATACTGTTTATTTGTTTGAACATGATGTAGTTGAACTTTTGTTCTTATTTTGTATAACACAGGGGCATAATTAGCAGCTAGTTTCTGTTTTCTGTCCATTTTTACTTTACTTTTTATTACCAGAGGCATAATCTGAGCTCACTGCTACAAGACCTCTGTTTACCATAAACTTGTTGGCAACGATCAGAATCAGGTTTATGTGGCCAAGTATGTTCTCACACATGAGGACTGTGTCTTGGCTGACAGTATGTGGTTGAACATTCTTGCACTGGATTGTGTATATGGAAGGCTTTAGTTTGGATGTGTCTGTGTGTTGCTGAGTTGAGGTATGCTATGTTTATTGAAGAGCCTCAATAGTTCCCTGGACAACAAACAATGGAAATTACATCTAGTTTGAGGATTCTGCATTTTCCTCTGGATGAGCCCTGTAGACAAAATGCGTGATGATGCGTTGATTGTTGACTGTACATTACATTCTAGGGTTAAATGCAGTTTCAAACAGTCTTACCCAGTCTAATGGATGGTGTTTTTGAAAAATGACAAAAATCTTGATGGGACCAAACCCACAGACTTTTCATTACACACCGGGGGCGAGTCATGAAAAAGTCACGCTTACTAACATCGACACACTAATGGTGGAACAGAGGGTTGGGAAGGAGACGGCATCTGGAAACTATGAGATCACTTGTGAGAGACAGAGGTCATGCAGGGATAGCGACTTTCGATCTTCCAGTAGTACTTGGCATAGATACAAAATTGCTTCTCTGAGTCTTAATCTATTTGTGGTGTCGACTTCCATGACATTCAAGATGGCTTTCCTCACAGCCAAATACCCTCCTCCTCATCAAAGTTGGGGAAGCTTCTAGGATCCGTAGCTTTTGAAGCTACAAGCTACTCATGATTGAAGTAGTTCAGATGCAGCCAAGCTACTCTCTTAATAAAGTAGTTCGCGCCTGAGAGCTAACTGCATTGCATTACAGAAACATCCCTTCTTTTGTAAACCAAGTTGTACACCGACTGATTTCTGTCTGAAAATGAGTAAACAACAAAGCAAAAAATGACTCACTTTGTTACAAATCATTGGATTCATGGATTCATGGAAAATAGTCTGCGCACTTTCATTATGAAGGGAAAAACAATGCAGCATTGTGATGAGTGCGTTCATACAGACTACATTTTCCATAAGTCCTCCAGAGGTGAAGAGTGACGCATGCTGGGATATGGTCAAGGGAGTAGTGGAGCCTGTAGCAGTGTGTTTGAGAGTTCAGCGTGAGTTTGTGTGTGTGTGTGTGTTTTGAATAACGTTTGGCAGCAGTTATAGCAGAGCTTGTCATTGAGTCCCCATCACATCACAAGTAGCTTTTGCCAATCTACACAGCTACTACTCATGTTACCCAAAAAGCTAAGTTGTTTTTAAAATCGCTGAGCTATTTAGAATGACAAGTGCAAAGCTTGCCATGATGCTCAGACCGAACAGATCAAAACTTCAGATGAAATGGCTGATCAACTGAGTGAGCCTGCCTATCAACTTGATTCATAACTCACCCATGTGAGGCAAATATAATTTAAAACATCAAATAAAATACATTTCACAAAGATTTCATGCAGGAGAAATTTACCAAATACTGTAGTAACAAATCTTTCAACTCAAACAATCAAAGAGGCTTTCTGAAGAGCGTTAATATTAATATCAAAACCTAGTAAATTAATTACCCTCACTGTCTCTGAGCTCCATTTTTTTACCGATGTGGACTCATCAAACACCTCATCTTTCCCCACAGTTGTGAAGTCTGCTTTTACCATGTCTGACTTTGAAGAAGTGTAAGTGAATCCTACACTGTCACTAACACACACACACACCGCAGTCTGCCTGTTCTGACCGTTTTGAGTCTATTAGAATAAATGATTAATGATTATGATGATAAATGAGTCAGCAGTAAAATCATGTATGGCCTCTGAATATTTTGTCTTTCATGTTTCAGGGATCAAGTCGAGGGTAAGTGACAACCATCTATTACATACATAACAGCAAAGGCAAGTTACACTGCCTTTTTTGCATTTTGGAAGCTATGATACACAATGTTTCAAATGAAATGTTGGAAAGCTTTTTTTCCCACTCCTCACACAGTAACTGGCTTTAAAAAGCTGTTTATCCTCCATTAACTTGGATGTGAAATAAGTGATAAGTGAAATGAGTTTTTATTGGACAGTGCTGTGTCCAGGTTTAACATCAAATTAAATATTTAAACCAGTGTAACTGAGATTTCATCTCATAAAGGTCGATGATGAAATTTATACAGGGAATAAATTGGAGTTTGTTGTATTGTGTTTGAGTTTATTGTAATGTTTGGTATATATTTGGAAACACTAAATACTGTGTGTTTCTGCATCTGATTTGAAGAAAGAGAGAGAGACTTCAATAAATTCAAGTCCAATACAATACAACAGCATTCCATTAGAAAATGGATTTGAAACACATCAGAAATACATTGGCCATGCATCTGAAATGCATTTTGAACTGTGAAATTCATAAATATATTTTTCAAAATATATTGGAAATATGTTTCAAATGCTCTACTAATACATTTGAAATATTTTTATCAAATATTCTGTGTGCATTTGGAAATCCATCTTGTATGTCAAATATAATGTATTTTCTTTCCCAATGGGACAGTACCAAATGTAAACATTCAATCACAGTAAGTACTTGATTGGATTGCCACTTAAAAGCGATGGAACAGTGCAGAAGGTAAAGTAAAAGTCAGCTGTGAATGTTGGGATGTTTGAGTGCTTTGTTCACTATGAAATGACTTTGTTTTATGTTTGTGTCTGCTTTGTTTTTTGTCAAAACTGAAGACGAAGAAGGTAAAGATGACTGGATCAGTTTCATTTTTAAAGCCTTTCTCTGCTGTACTAATTAGCCAAATGCCTGTTGTCGCCCTTAACCTGAAGTGTTTGACACACACACACACACACCTGAAGGAGATACGGAGATCTGCACAGGTCTAATTTGGCTTTTAGCATAATAGTGTCGTGCCTGAAGATGAGAGTTCAGTTCATATATTTCCTGGTTTTTGCTTTAATTATCTTTAGCTGCTGCATTGATTATAAATAAAACCTCTGTACCATCTGTAGACTATTTATTCATAACCTTTGTGAAACACGTTTATTTAAGTGATGAGTGCGGAGAGCTGACTAACATCCTGCTGTCATTCAAACACTTCCAGGTTACAGGTGACTTTTTCTGACGGAGTGAAGTTTCAAAACACATGGTTAAGGAAAAAAATACGCGTGGGCTTTGAGCCCTGCATTTTTTTCTTAGCATGTGATATGTTTATACCATCATTTATCAATGTGACATCTGTCAGTGCTCCTGCCATTGACCTCATTCACACATTGGCCATATATTCAACACTTGAGATGGGGAAACTATCTGGATGACAATCATAAAGCCGGAGTTAGTAATCCACTAATCTAATGGTAACAAGACAAATATAACCGTTGCAGTGTCAATATTAAGTGTACTTCATAAGGTTATGATACACAAATACCAGATTAGATCATTTCTCTTCTGTTTTTGCCACAGAACCCATTAAATATCTGCAAATGCCTATGTTAACTTTTAAATGAAAACATAGCACATTCTCTGACATGCAAATGAAAAGTTGAATTTGTAAACCATCTTTGCAGTATTACTTGTCAGGTACACCCAGTGGTTAATGCTATATATATCACATATAGCGTTTCAAAGGCCTTACAGAGCAAAAGGTTCTCAACCAGCCCGAGCTCTTTAAGAACACGAGGAAAATCGAAAGAAAGAAAAAAATGGAAGAAATCTCAGGAACGGCAATTCAAACATGGACATCCTGTCCATGTTTGTTGCTGATCAAACATGGTTGCTGATCTAACCTGTGGATTTCCGCACGTTTGGAATTCTTGACTACAAAGCTAAAAAAAAGAATTATCTGGACATCTACAAACTCACATGAAAACATATTCTCAATAGATTCCCAAAGGCCAAGCAAAGTGTCAAGCTGGCTCTGGCAACAGGGAACATATGACCATTCTGCGCCCCCTACTGGCATTGAATGGCTTTTTTTTTTTTTTACTCAAATTCTTTAGACGACAGTGTGCACAGTGTTGTATGGACGTGTTCAGGAGCCTTTTCTTTCATTATGCAGTCAGGTGGGAGTTACGCATTGTTATGATTTACCTTCTTTCAGCACAAGTAATCTAAAAAGCAGTTGTGTGCATGGGTGTCATTGTCTGGCCTGGACAGGTGACTATCGCTGAGCATGGCCAACACACATGGTATCACTCAGGCATTCATATTTTTAAATAGCAATGTTTGATTATAAACAGTTTGACAAGAGGAGAGATTTGAGCAAGCACTTCATCCTTTAGCAGTTTGCATTGTATCTCTGTACACAGCTGCTTTCTCTTCAGATAAAGTATCCTACCCCAACAGTTCAAAATGGCCACTGTGTGACTGAGGTCAACTGACTACTGTCTCTCATCATCACCTGTTTCTCTCTCTCTGTTCTCCAGCAGCGCTGTTGCTCACCCATCCATCCTCTGTGTAACTGAAGTAATCTCTCACTTTTGGTTTCTAATGGTTCTGTCATGTCTGTGGTCTCCATTAACGGCCTTCTGCGACACCCTCCCTCTGCTGCATGCTGCGTGCCGTAGCCCAGGAGGAGATAGTAGAAGTAGAAGTAGCCCCTGAGGCGGAGGCCCAGGTAGAAGCAGAGCCAGAGGTAGAGCCTGAGCCTGAGCCCGAGCCACAGGAGGTGGTTCAGGAGGAGGAAGGTACGTGGCACAGGCAGTCCTTCAACCTTCCCCTGCGGGATATTCAGTACTTTACTCTGTAGGACAAACAGCCATTTTAGCGTCAACGTGCTGCAAAACAATATCTGCCTCACAAGTCAGCGCTTTGAGTCTAAATAATCAAAGTCTTCACAATTCAGTGTGATTTGAATTTTTGCTGTAGATTTTGCATCGCTGTAGAGACAACTCTGGTTTTACGTACATTCATAATGATCCTGTTTAGCCAAATGTGTTTAGCCAAATCTGTGAGACATCACATCACTAACATTCAATGCCAAACAGCACAGCAATCGACTAGAGAATTCTCAATGAGCTCCAAATATGAATGAGAACCTGTAACTGCAGAGTTGCATTGCTGCATTTTTACAAAATAGCTGTTATTCTCTTGCGTTAAGCTCCTCCTCCGGCTAGCCCAACCGTTAGACAAACCAAAGCATGGCCCCACCTGGTTCAGTCTATGGAAACACACCGGGCAATTTATTTTATTTTTTTTCAAACTATAACTTTAAATAGAGAAATAGTAAAATAAAAGTAGTAAAAAATAGTAAAATAATATCTTATGGTAGGATTTGGTACCAGTGATCCCATCATGCATGCATGGATCACTCTGTTGCCGCTGTCCTTTTTGCTGGAAGGATCTTATATAACTTACAGAGCTGTCTTCAAAATAGTTACTTGCTGATTTTACATTGATAGAAAAATAGCATTAAGGTGATGCAGAAAGAAAGAGCAGAAACTCCAATTATACTGAAAGTGGACGAGATTCTGTCACCTCTTTTGAATGGACTCAGAAGAGAAAATTCTCCAGTGGACGGTGGAGTTGTGCCACTGTCAAGCTACAGTGGCAGATTGAAAGACTCTGCACTGTCTTGTAAGTGTTGATATTTTTGCAGTTCCTAATCTAGTCCTCCTTTATCTCTTTCCATGGGAGGTAACGCCTCTTTGCTGCCGTAGGATGCAAGCAATGGATTTATGTAAATAGTAAAGGAGATGCAGGTTTTAGGTTAAACTCTCCTCAAGAACACATGTGTTTGTTTTTTATTCTAAACCCACATGTTGTCCTGCTATAGCTACTGCTACCTATGTTGCCCTACACCCATGCTTTCTCCTCTAAATTATGATTTGTCCTCTGTGGAAATAAAGGAAATCCTGTTGACGTACGCCCTTGATCTTACTGGACACTTTTTGAATTCATGGTTTAAAGAATACACTGATTGTCAATGATTTGGCTGCAGCTAGTGAGACCTTCTCAAATCTCCAACACAAACAGTCAGGGTTACACAGTTTACCAGAAACACTCAAAGATTTGCCTGGAAAATCAGACAGCCGGTCATGCTCCAACTCTTCCTTTTTTTTTCTTTTTTTTTTAAAAATCCAGGCGTTTTTCAGATCATATGCTTAGGGGAACTACAGATGGTTCCTTAAAGAACCCTGACAGTTCCTCCAAAAACCTCTATAACATGGGGGTTCTTTAATGATCCCTTTTGAGAATGTTCTTGACTGCTAATGCCTAGGACTGTCTGTGCAGCCCTAGAAAGGTGACCATAAAAATATATTTGGCGCCATCATCAGGTCAGAATTTCCCTTCACCAACAGCTTGGTGCATGATAAAATATCTCCAAAAATAATGACTGAATTTCCATGAAACCCACGCTCTCTAAAGGATAAATCCTAATGTGTTAATGTGAAATTTATGGAGTACCACCATGCTCTCCAAAGAATTAACCTTTTCCATTTTGGACGATCCATTGCCTCTGTGGAAGCACCTCCCTCGGGCTAGAATGTCATATTTGCATAATAGACACAATAAACTCTCTCCACTATCGCCATCGTCAGGACAAACTTTCCATTTAAGATTTATATTACGAGTGAGGCACTAAAATAGCTTAACCAGAGGGTAACTAGTCAGACAGAATGTTAGTCGTGTTCTAATGAAGACCCATGAAGATCCTATTGGCTTAATCGTCACGAGCGTGGCAAACATTTGGGCTTTCCTTCACGAAATGACCTCAATTATCCTTTACATCAAGTGTCATGAAGCTGATCAAAGACAACTATTTGTTTTGTTTCCCACATATTCATTCACTGTGAGAAGTGTGTTTTCAGTAAGAATATAAATGTTTGAAGGGAGAAGAAGAAAATCAGCTACTCTTACATGAATCATCCATGGCCTCCTCTCCATGTTCATGTCTCATTTGATTCTCAGCGACCATTGCCAGCGTTTGCATCGATGCAAACTCACTCTCAAGTCACTCTTGAAGGCAGACAGAATGGATGATGGGTATAGTGATGTAAAAGCTATTTTCTTCGCCTCCCTCAGTCCATGTTCGGCATCTTTGTGTGCAGATGCAGAATGAGACTGGCAAAATTGCTGTAAAGCATTTACAATGGGGTGTCTCGGTGCAATGCAGTCCTCCTCAGTATCCTCCATAGTATTGTCAAGTTTGTTCAAATGCGTTTGTGACGATTAAGAGTCACCATGGACGTCCCAGGCTCCAACTAACACTCTGATTTCGCTGCTTCAAGAGGATTTGTTTCAAAATCAATTTTTGGTGCACACAGCTGCATCTTCCTTTACAAACACTGACTTTGTTATGGTCAGGCTCAGATACTCCATTCCATTCCAAAAATAGAAAACAACTGCCGAGTACAAACCTACAGGTACCCTGTGGAGTTTTATAACAGACAACCGTGGTTTTATGTGTAACCTTAAGGCTAACAGACATGTTTAATCCATTTCCTACTCCATAAAATATTTGAAAAGCACAATTTTGAAGGGTTTAAAGCCTGCATTCATTACATCCATGGTTACTCTGCTAGTGGTCTTCTCTTTCCATACAGCACGGTGCTACCTTTTACAGTGTTAAACTGCCACCTACTGTAAACATGTGAAATCACATGGAACAGCTGTGGTCGCCTCTTTGACTTGGTAGAAATGGTCAGTGTAAGGCACATACCACTTTCACCAACACATCTGGACAAGTTACACACAGGCCAAAGTAGCCCCTGATGAGATGTTTCCAGTCTGAAGAATTTATTTAAAAATTAAACCCAGGAGCCAAATTATCCTTCTTAGCATAGCTGATAAATATTTTAAGATTCAAAGAAAAAAATAAACATGCTGGTAAATGTGCTGATAGAGCATGGGATAAAAACAATATGGGCACCTGCTCATCAAAACACTGCTCTACAGCATCCCTAGTGGTCAAAAACTGCACAGTCTACCTTTAAAAGAGAAACAACATTCTGTTATTACTTAGGAAAGAAACTTTTTGTCAAAAGATAGTTTAAACAATGACTAAATTAATAACTTTATTACATTGAGTGTTCTTAACTATTTTTTAGTCATAAACGCTTCCTGCTTCTGTGCTTCGAGCTGTCTGCAGCATTCATGCAGAACATCTGCATGGCATGGGACTTCTGCGGTGACTGCAAATGCATAGGAACATGAACACCCCATTTTAGTAAATGCACTTCACAAGCTGTGCATCATAGAAAGTATGGAGACAAGCTGCCCAGTTCCATCACTAATGATATCTGTTCTGCTCTTGCTTTGGACGCTTGCTGCATGCAGACGGCTATGAAGAGGAAGGTATGTTGACTTGGATTCCACTGTGTGCTCTGATTGGAGTATTTGTTTCACATCTCTTTCACACCCCAGTGGGGTTTGCAGTGAGTCTCTCCTGAGACCTCCTGAGTTGTGAAATAATGATAAATGCAAACAGTGTGCATTTGTTTGTTTCACTCATCTTCCCTGAGAGAAAGGCAGAATTAACCCGATCATTTTAGTTTCTGCATCAGTCAAACGGGCGATGTGGATGATCAGGGTGAAGGATTCAGAAATACAGAGTAATGGTTACAGGGCCCGTTGCTCATCTGTGCTTCTTCTCTTTTTTGCATGAATGTGTCCTGCCAGAGGACTACGACGATCAAGATGGTAGTTTGTATTTCCTGCTTAGTCGTTGTTGCTTTGCCTGCGTTTTCCACCTGTGTTGTCTGGGTCTGGGTTTTGAGTGTGAGGGTCACGTCCAAATAAAACAACCACAACAAAAGCTAATCCTGAACTTGCTGCAGTTTCTGTTGAAATCCTGTTTGTTTTTGCAATGACACGCCATAACAGTAACTACACAATCGAACTCTTACCAACCAGTTGTGAAAATGTGCTTTGAAGTACGTGCGGAAAATGTTACTTATATAATTTATTTGGTGATATATGTTACGGCATACTTATCCTCAATAGCACTTAAATACCTCTGATTTTACTGGTGTGATTTACACACTAATACACCACAAATTAACACTGTCAAACAGACAAATCAGGTAACACCTTATGAGACAGTGGCCTTATTCCTGTGCATTACCTGTACATTAGAAATGAAGAAATAATTTCACACAGTATAAAATTTTAAAATAATTTATTAATATATTCATTTTAAAGTATTTTATTACACGTTCCAAGCTTCTACTGAGCAAAATTAGTCCAAGTGCTGTTATTCTGCTATGAGGTCTGACTTATCCAGTGAACAAAATATATATATATTTTTTTTTTTTTAAAGTTCTATTTAGATGTTTTGAGCATCTGTTTCAATTTTTGTGTAAATTCAGCCTTCCCTCATTAGGTTACAGCGACTTTTTTGTGCCTTCTACGGCATCATTTTGTCTGAGAGGGTTTAAACCACCTTCCAACGAGTACTCGAACGCAGCATGACTGCAAATCTTGGCGGAGTGATACAGAGTACGTGAAACAGCAGCAAAGAGTCTAGATAACCGGATGACCAGACCGATATCAACCTTTGCGGTCATTATAAGAAAATAATTGATTGCTGAATGCTGCGATTGACCAATCAGAATTGAGCATTACAGAGAGCCAAATAATAAGCAGCATTACTGTGTGCAGTATGTAACACACACACACACACACACGGATAAGGTCACTGTGATAGAAAATGTTGCTAAAACTGAGACTTGCTTTACAAAGATCTACTGGAGGTGTGAACCAACAATTTGCAGCCCTATGTCATAACTTGTGGATGGTCCCCTAATTAACCAGAAGTTCTTTAGTCTGCATATTTTCCACATTTGGGTCTCTAACAGTTTGACCTCTTTCATCTTTCTCTCATTTCAATGCTGAAAAACAGAAGAGAAGCCAAAGTCCAAGTGAGTGGATTTAATATTTGTGTGAAACCTCATGTTTTCACGTTATTACCGGCTCACTTATGAGATACTTTACTTGTCCTAAGATACCATTCTGACACTGTTCATGTTATGTCCTTCATCAGACCCACTGCTCCAAAGATGCCTGAGGGCGATAAAGTAGACTTTGATGTAAGTTGTCTTGTTTTTAAGTCAGCTTTGTGTATCCAAATAATAATGCTGGCCAACCAGGATTTGTCCACCCACATAATGCCATCTGCATTTTTCAACTCTCATGTGACACCAAGATGTGAATGGCCACAGGTTGGCCATCCGTCATTGGTGAAACTAAACACCAGGTCAGGGAGGCGCAGGTTCTAAATTCTCACCCACCAGCTGGGTTTGATTCCTGGTAACAGTACCCCCAGCTTGGTCATGCATTCCAACAAACACTGTTTCATATTCACCTTGCTAGACCAAGTCAATCTGGCATTGGAACCAGCAACCTTTTCTCCATTCACTGTATAACACAATTATCCACCATATGACTCATTTGTAATGGTGGTCCACTGTCGGCTACTTGCAGGACATTCAGAAGAAACGTCAGAACAAAGACCTGGTTGAGCTGCAAGGGCTGATTGATGCTCACTTTGAGGGCAGGAAGAAGGAGGAAGAGGAACTCTTAGCTCTCAAAAACAGAATGGTGAGATTTGACCCAATCATACACATGCAGATGATAACGTAAGGTGTTGTTTCTGTGTGTGCACTTATCATCAGGTTTGCTTGGAAGATCAGATTGATCATGTAAGGAGATAAACCACAGTTTGATTTCTGCTGATGGCTTGTGTGTGTGTG
>OMOW01048394.1:1736-15519 GCA_900312555.1 Lamprogrammus exutus
AGTGAAAATATAGTGAGAAAATGTAAAATATAAAGGGGGCAAATTGTCCCACGTTGCTGGACTTTAGTAGCGCTATATAACGGTGCCCCACCACAAACCCATGTCAATTTTTTTTTTTTTTTTTTACATGCTTTTTGTTTTCACATTCGCAGTGTAAAAAGGGAAACCTGCTTCAGACAAAAGACTGAGAACAGAACAGTAGACAAGAACTAAGAAAACACAGGTACGAAAACAGTAGGAATTTATATAGGCACAGTGCATTGGGGTCACCTTCAGATTTATTATATCACATCTGAATAAGTTAGATGGCAAAAGAGATAACTACAAAACAGTAGGCTGTAGGTCTTTCTTTTTAAACAAAGCGCTTTAAAAACATAGATCCCTTGAATTTTAAATTTGCTTTCAGTACTTTTAAATTCAGTTTAATTTACTGATATGTATGTACAGTGCATGTATGAATATAGGCGTATTGTATTTTGTAATCGAACTCCTCCTCATGCGGTAGGTGAAGCAGTGCAGAGTGAGAGAGGAATGAGCATACAGAGGGGATGTGGTCTGTGTAGGGATGTCAGGAGCATAATGGCCAGCTGAGTCATAGGTTATAAAAAGCTGTCATTAGGGATTTCTGTCCTCGGCAGCTCATCACACAGGACCTGTGAATTATTTATTACACTGGAAACTCAAGTGCCCCGTTACTCAAGACTGCCTGGTTTCCTGCACTTCCCTTTCCTCGGGCTTGTTTAATGAAATAGCATAGCATTTATAGTTGTGATTAAAGGCTTTTAGAAGACTCAGTATATAAACAGAAAATCATTTCATCAATGTGGCTAATGTGATTTTTTATAGAGTGGATATAACAGATTGTACATCATCAATAGGTGCACCTATCACTAATGAGGACTTTTATACAATGGAAGTGTACAATCAAAGTGTTTGTATTATTAGGATGGGCCTTGTATTTACTTTGCCCCGAGTCCAAATGACCACCTAATTAGCACTCACAGTGCATTAATAATTGGGAATTTTATTATACGGCTGAATTCTTTAAGGTAAACCACAGAGTCAGTCCTCATAACAATGATTTGGAAAATCTTAAGAAGAAACTTTAGCAGGTATGGAAGATGTGACAACTTCAACACAATTTACTCTGAGTCATAATGTCAGTCTTTTAGAAAAGAGTCAGAATATTGAAAATTCAAAATGATTATATAAAATCACTAACATATTCCATAAATGGGCCAATAAGAAAACTACACATCCCCAAATCAGTTTCACTTTATTTCTCCCCACAGTTTTTGATAGCTAAGTCAATGCAAATCAGCTCAGGCATTTTTCCTCACTTTGTTTTGTTCTCAGTGTATGAAAATGGTTAAAAATCCCATGGGTCAGTGAAAATGATCCCTCCACTCCAGTCGCCTGCTCTAAGTCAGCCAAAACATTCCAGACTTCAAAAGGCAGCTTTGCCTACCAGGGCCATTTCAGTGTCCCAACCTCCATGGCCCAGGAGGACTTGGTTATTTGGATAAATTAATTTCTGGAGTCTGCCTGCATTGCAAAAACAACCTCCTGCCTGGCAGCAAATTAGTCTAACTGAAAAACAGAGAAAATGCATATGATTAAAGAAAATGCCCCAACAATTATTACAACAAATAGATTTAAGTCTTTGGTTTAAAAGATGAGCTAGTGAGTACTGATTATATTTTTGGTAGTTTTATGTACATATTATATATATATATGTATATATATTGGGAATATATATGTAAGACTGGCAGGTGAGCAGTTCCAATCGGATGCTGGTGGTAAAACACACAGGCTGGGTACAGCAGACAGCTGGTGTAAATGTTTAGCAACTGTCAGTCGTATTGAAAAAAAAGATTTAAATTGAAATCTCTTGTAGACCCAAACTTGTAAAATAGAAAAAAAAAAGCTGAGAGCATAGACCATTGAAAATGGGGGGTGGAAAATGGTTACAGAGGGAAAATTATGCAAACAGATGAAGACAATCCAGAATTAATGGTCCACAACATTTTCAGGCACTCAAAGAGCTGTCCAAGGACACCATAGGGGAGACTGCATGGCCCCAGTAATTGGAGGAGCATGTAACTTCAAAAGTAAGGAGAACAGAATGGAGAACTTTCCTCTGAAGTCAAGTCTTAAAGAAAACGTAAAGCACATGTACAGTACAGTAGGGAATCTGGTACATGTGTGAATCAAAATTGTTAGTAATTGTATTCATTGCCACAGACATGATACACTGCAGTATTTCTGTTCAGCTACCACACTTTTAGAAGTCAATGAATTCTGGGTCACAGCATTTCTATCACAGGTCAATGAGTGTAAATAGAAAATGTGATGGAAATAAACTAGGTTTAAACAAACAAATATATTCTGCAATGCCAACAAATACACTGATTAAACATATCAGTCGTCATGGGACATAGAGGAGGAAAACGCCCAAAGCAAAATCTAACAACGATGACTTCGAAGAAATCTGTCATTTAAGTTGTTGTGGATTTTGAATATGTTGAGACAACGTTTATATGAAGCAAATAAATGATTACATTTGTCAATAATCCAAAATGTTCCTTGATCATCCATGTTGTCGATCTGTACACTGAATGTTAAAATAAGATAAAATATAACTGTGCAGCCATGGACCAATTTGTACTTCCAGTATGACTTCCAGCCAATCACTGAACAAAGGCTTGTTTGTAGTGTATTTAAAATATGATAACATTTCACCAGGTGCATAAATACAGCACATTAAGACACTGTAGGACCTCTGACATTTTGTTCTGTGTGATGAAGAAAAACATGCAATCAGGGAATAGTCATATTTATACAGTTGATCCTATGTGAAGGTTATTCAGGACCGTTAGACTGGTAGGAAGTCTACTTCTGCAACCCAGACTATAATCATGATGGCATAACTTTGACATAACCTACACTTCTGTCGTGATAATGTGCTTTAGCTATATATCAAGAAAATGGGTTGTAGTCAGGAGAAAATGAAGACAAACTGTATCACATTGGAATGGGAAAAGCAGAGGGGAATACAATCTTTCCAAGGTCCTTTGGTCTGAGGGAAGAACACCATGCATGCCCCAGTCAATCCAACATACACTGCATGACTGAGGAGAAAACGTCCATTTTTAACCTGTTATCCATCACTGTCAAATGTGGCGCACGGTAAAAAGGAAATAATTAGAAAGAAAAATGATTGCAGCCTTGGGCTGAATGAATAGGAGTAGCTAAAATCTGTGCAGTACACCTACTGTTAACTTAAGGCAAATTACATTTTGTTAAATACTCTCTATTCAAGAGGTAATGGTATCTGCAGTACTCCAGTGAAGATAGCATAATAAAGAAAATGTAAGACTTAAAGCAGACATATACACGGACGAGCCTACTGTATAGGCTTGCATTTGTGGAAAACCAACTCAAAAATTGAATGCATTTAGTAAAAAGATACACAATAACAATAACAATAATGTATTTAGATTAATTCGCACTGGTAGTTGTTTTGAGGGATCGAGACCGTGGTTTACACTTCGCTGCTTCTGTCTAAACACAGTACACAGTCTCCTGAAAAGTACTTCTGTAAGTTACAACTCCGAGTACTGTCTCCGCCCATATTGGAAATGACTCAATACCACGTTGTCAATACACCACACAGTACAAACAATCACATACAAAGAGCTGGAAAATGTGGAGAAACAGTTCGTTTTTTTTAAAGCAGAAATGTAAAGTTAAATGGAGCCGCTTAATAGCTGCGTACCTGAACGCACCAACGCTGTCACGACATGCAACAAGTCTCCGTGTTCAGTCCTCAAGCATGGATTTTACTGACAAGTCGCCGACTTTTTCTGTCTGTGGTCCCCGGAAAGTGTTTCAGCAGTGGGAGAGGTAAAGTAAAATAAAAACGTGATCATTTTTCGACCTAAAAAAGTCAAAGTTTTCGGCGCGGCGCAGCACAGCCAGAAGTTAACAATGAATTGACAAGTTATCCGCACGCGTCCCTGCGCGCGCTGCACACTGGCATCTCATGTAACCAGGCAGCAGGGACATTTTGCACACAATTATTCACATCTGTACACTACTACGTATAATAAAACTTACAATTTCACATTTCCCACAAACGAAGATCCAATTTAAACGATTCTAATAAAGACAAAGTCAAAGAATAAATTGTAAAATATTCATATAACAGTTTAAGATAGGAATTAACATTTGGGATGTACTTTATTTAATACTTAAATATATTTTATCGTGTGCATACAATTAAAATGACGTTTGCTGTCTCAGAATTTATCATGATGTTTTGTACAGTATGAGTGATATGCTTTATTTCCCTAGTCTCTGTCTCTCTGTGGATGCAAACTAGAGCGCCACCTATGGGTCATGACTTGGTTTCTATCTATCTATTTATCTATGAAAATGCCAACAACATAAAAGAGGCAACAATCACATTTGCTTGAGTAACCTTTGAATTTGTCATTCTACTCTATTTTAACAACATCAAAGTGGATTGGATGATTAGGCATCCCAGCATTCAAAAGCATGCAATACATCATAAGACAATTCTGATGATTTGTTGCATCAATTGACTGTTCATATAATCTTATTTGTGTTTGGAAATGCACTCATCCAGAGGTTCAAGTCCAGGCCTTCATTTCAGCATCACAGCCCACACACCTTCAGATAAAGGGATGCATGAGGGTGGAGGGTGCCACATATCCTTGAGAGCATTTTTTAATTTCTTGGTGCTCCATCTGTTGAAATGATAAAGTGCAGCCATAATGGAGTGCAACAAGATTAAATTAATCAGGTTTGTCCATTACACTGCCGCAGGCTCTTCACAGATGATTGCAATTTTCTGTCAGGCCCATTATTGTAAGATCTGTTTAGTGGGTTGATGCAATTAAAATGTCCTTAATGTAAATTTAACAATACAAATAACACTTCTGTCTGTGTATGTTTAAGAGGGGCGAGGCAGGAGGGTCCTGAAGTGCAACGATAAACACCCACTGTAACCATTTTTAACTTCAAACAAACCAGGGTGCTATTTGATTAGTGTGGACTCTGTGATCAATAACTATGTTTCATGTTTTCATGTTCTCTGTGATGTCAAAGGATCCGGTTGCACAGACCACCCTTGTCTGGACGTCGGTTGTACGGAACACAACACCTTCCAGAGGCGTATCATGATGTCCATAGATCATTTGAACCTGAAGAGGGGTAGAGTAATGGAGTTGCCCTGATGAAAGCGTATAAAGTGCATGCCTGTACTCTTGTGTATGAATCTCACGGTTCAGTACAGCAGATGAGGCAGATTTGAGAGAATTTTATTAATTTTTCCCAGAGCTGATCTAATATCTTCCTGATTGGTTGCTTCCTCCAGCTGGATCAGGTCACTGCCAGGGGACAGAACCTGCAGGATGTGTACTTAACAAGAGGCGACCCAGGCTGAGCACCACAAAGCTCCCACCGCTACTTAAACACGGAAACTGTGGAACTGTCACGCTAAAAATGTCAGGTGCTTTTTATTCTCAGCACTTCTATAGTGTTTGATTTATGCCACTCTGTAAAGTATCAGAATGCATTTTTTTCTCTGTGTGGAGATACTCCTACACATTTTACGGCTCAGTTTGGTGGTACCTTGGCAAGACGCCTTTTCTATCTTTCTATCTGGAATCGATGTGTTTTAAGTGATTTTACTTAAGGATTTCAAGCTTAAGGTTATTGCGAGTAAATCAAGAATTACCATAATCAATCAGACAATGCACTTTATTACAATATATGCTGCATTTCATTTTAGGATCAGGTGTTTTGCATTAGACTCCTATCAAATTACAAGCAAAATAAAATAACCCACACCTGCAAAAAAGGTCATGTTTTCTTTTGATTTACCAAAGGGTGGAGGCGATTTTTTAATTCAAATATTCCCTTTTTCCTTCGCAAGCTTTTTTTTACATTCACACAGTCAGATTTATAATACCCGGTGTGCCGTCCAGGTAACCCGAGGAGGTATGCACTGGTGTGTTTGTTGGAGACACCTTTCACACGAGGTGCATTCCAGTGGTCATGGCAGGCCAACAACAAGTCAATCAATCACATTCTGTACTCCAGTAATTTGGTAGTTGTCACACTATCTCTTTTGTTAGTCACAGGACAGCAGAGAGAGAAGTGAGGCAACCAAATGATTTTCAAACAGCTGAGGAAACATTAAAATGGATAGGGATGCTCCTCAAATTGAGACAATAAAACAAAGATTTTATATGCAAAACCACCACAATCACATAGAAAGACTGAATAGGACAGTCACATTTTTATTTATTGAAACTGAAAAACAGGAATATGAAACAAATTATACTTAACCCTAAAGAAAGTTCATGTTTGAGCCTCTGACTCCAGGGTTGAGCAATAGAATGGCACTTTTAATGCTAATAAACATTGAAGCAGTTGCTCCATGGCACTTCAACAGAGTTTATGCTTGCCAACATGGAGACATGGTCATCATTTAAAGAAAAGGCCCCGTAACCATAACACTATTCTGCAAAATTATTCTTCAAAAGCCCCGATTTATGAGTAAATTGCCAGTTTGCTAGACCTTGGTGGAAGACTTGCAGCTGCCTGTGTGGTAAATTAACAGCACTTAATATGAATTTATTCAAGGGAACGCCTCTTGTGTTTCCTTTCGTAATTAATTGCTATAGTTGGGGCATTTATAACATTTTGACAAGTGCCCAAATACCACAAAAACAATCAAAATACTCTGATTCATTGCTTCTGCAGTATATGGCCCAGAGGTGAACGCGGCCAATTGCCAAATCAAATACTACTACAGGTAGGTATGTATAACCCTGAAAAATGTGGTTCAATCTGTCCTCCATCAGTGGTTATACTGGAGAGGAAGCAGGGCCAATGTTTGAGGGTAGAGTGCAAAATAATGAGCTACCCAATCAAAAAAAATGTTTCATACAAACATACAAGCACCAGCCTCAAATTCCAAAATGTCCCACAAGAAGAGCTTACATGGCCCTGATGCAGTGGGATAACATAAAACATGAGGAATTTGCAGTTGGAAAACTCCTCTAATAATGTTCAGTTTGGTTACTTGGTATGTGTGGATTTTTGGGTCACGTGAAGAACTGGCATTGAATATGTGACTTCTACCCTTTTTACTTAGTCGTGGTGACTTGTGTTTTCTATACTGGTTTAAACTAAGTAGGTATCTTCTAAACTATCTGCACACTTTGTTAATATAGAATGACTTTTTTACAACTTTTGTTGCGAGATACCATAGACTTTTAAATGATTTGATTAAGAAATTAAGAAAGTGTGTCTGAAAGTCATTGTCAGTTATTTCAGTGGTCAGAATTGTATCTTAATAAAATTAATTGCATTGCAGAGTTTAGGTCGAGAGTGCTTGCTTAAACTGTAGGCTTAAGGCTGTCAGGCGTTAAATGCATTACATGTACATTTACTTGTACCACTCCGGCCTCTGGTACCAAGAGGTTTTATATCATGATGAATAAGGGAAAAGAGGGGCTTGGAATGCTACAACCATCCACGTTGATGTTATTTAATGAAGATAAAATTACCACTACCATTAAAACCAGCAACAGGCCATATGGTGGAACTGACTTAATCATTACATATGGCTTATACCCTCACTAGAAACAAGTTGATTTCACGGGCTGAAAACATTTGTATCCTAAAGAGGCAAACATAGAAAGAGAGAAATTGAATGAAAATGTGTTTGCCTCATAGCAATAGGTCAGCAATAGGTGTGGTTGAGTCCGCAGACGGATAGTGATCATGTGGATTAAACTGCATTTAGCCACACTTGTCTCCTGGGATTTTCCTTGGCTATGTGCATGCAGACACCGAGCCAAAGCCCAGCTCAGTATTTTGACAGCAGAGCCAGAAAAAACAAAAGTGTTTTGCTTTTCTGTTGAAAAAAAAGTGAGAGAGAAAGAAATGAAGATGTAGTGGAGAGAAACGGTAGTCCCTCAGCCACTGCCTTACTCGATCCATATGCGAGGCTTAGAGGCAGGAAATACCCACAATTCAGTGTAATCAGGGTAGAGGCCGCCTACCCCATTGGAATGGACCTGGTGGAACTGATTGGGCACCATTAGGCCAAGCAAGAGCTAAATATGCAGCACACTCAATATGTTCATTTTCATACAGCCGGAGACGCAATCAAAGTAATAGAAGGGAACAAGTTCTATCTCCCACAAAAATTTAAGTAGAAATGGATTTGTGAAGGTTTTTACAATATGATTTTTAGATTCACCTCTAACCTAACAGCACCAATCTCCTGCCAACTTTATGTGAGCCCTATCACCAACTACTCGCCTTGGTTTAGATCAACACATTTCCATTTCACAAATGTTTGATGACTGCAAGATCACATTATGTACAAATCTCCCAGATCCTACAGCTGCATATCCTCAGTCCATGTGGAATGGCAAAGGAACATTTGTGTGTTGTTCGGTTGCCTTTGCTAATTCTCAAACTGACTCTTCTCTGTGGTACCAACAGTCAACCACAAGTAAGACTTCAACAGGGCAGATGACAATGTGCTTCCCTAAGAAGGCAACGGTTGTTTGACAAGCTGGTGGGTTCGTTTCATGATGAGGGAGAACTGCTGGCATGTTAAACCATAATAACACTTCCCCCAAACTAGCGTGCTAGCTGTAGCCCTGTGTCAAAACCATAGCGGGGTTTCCCACTTATACAAACAGAGGCTGGTTGGCTTGTTGTCTGTTGCTTGACGTTTATGGAATTTGAGGAGTCTGTATGTTTACTGATAGTTGGTTTTGGTTTGTCCCTTTTGAGAGAGAAATAGGGAGGTGGAAGGAAACAAGAAGAACGACAGCTGATGTGGTTTGGTCAAAGTGAACAAACATCTGCCTTTGATTTGATGTGTGGCCCAATAAAGACCCACCGGACTGGTGTAATATCTGTCTTTCTCTCTGTCCCTGTCTATTGTTAGAGCTGTCTGTCTCTCCTTCACACTATTCATCACACGTACATAGGACTTAAATGTCCCAGTGGTACAAAAACAGTTTGACATTTCAGGATTCAAACAGCATGAAGTCCACCACACAGTGCTTTTCTCTCATTGCATTCTTTGGTTCTTTTCTGTAAATACCCAATTTGTGAGCCTCCAACACTCACAAACACAACCACAATCAAGCACAGGCCTACACATTTTGAGTTGAAGAGAGGGCTGGAGTAGTTAAATCCTTGATTTGTACCTCTTGAAACTCTCACAAGTCCCCTGTGCCCCTCCACCCCCGCGCTCCACCTCCCACACAATTCCCAGGTCAACAGAGCTCTCAATATGAGGCGCGTCTGGTCTACTGTGGCAGCATATGGTTATCCACTCAAAGTGTCCAGAGATTCCCGTTCTTCATACTTTTCCGATAAACAATAGACTAAGGGCCTTTCTCAATCAAAGTGGGTACTGAATCAAAGAAGCAAAGAAGCTACATCATCTTATTTTGCTCATACCCTGGCATATGCCCACCACGATTGATATTCCCTGAATGTTAATGTTTTGCCGATATGGTAAACTGGTTTTGATCAGTCTCAATCTCTTTCCTTGCCCCCTCCCTCCTTTCCCTCTCTCTCTCTGCAATCAAAGTATCTCTCGTTTTAGCAGTATAAATGCCTGGCAACAAGGAGCTACACTGTATGCAAGTGAAGCATAAACACACCAAATTAGACACTGATTACATCATATTTTGAATCAGGGGCTAGAATGGCATCACATGATGTTTTATGAACACTGTCAGTTACCTTTTAAATACAACTTTCACCATGGAGATGATGTTTACTTTAAGAAAACAAGTGTACGTTTTGCCTTTTAGAGGCACAATTCCTTAAGTGCTCAACAGTTCTGCGCAGATGTTTGTACTATAAACATATAGTGAATATTAGAATGATGTAAACCCAGAAATGAAGCTGCACTCCAAATGTCTGCAACCTATTACCACCTCCACTGCTTCTACTCTGTATGTAGAAAGTTTAGGATGAAGAGTAAGGCTGGTGTTTCCCAGATGGAAGTGGAGCTAATTTTATTCAATCATACTGCAGCAATAGTCGTATTGTCTGAGGATATGATAGACAGATGCTCCCTTTCCCGGAGTTTGTGTATTGCAGTTGCATGGCGACAGTGTGGCAGGCATCATGGAGACGTGTGCTCGGATTGATAGCATCTCTGAAAGGCAGCTCCCCTGGGTTAATGGGGGAGTTATCCTATTAGAGCCCCTCCTCTGCTCCACTCCTCCTCTTTCTGCACTCCACACTGCAGGAGAGCACCCATCATTGCTCCGTCTCTCCTGGAAGCAGAGAGGCTAATGGCCTTCGCTGCACAGAGTACAGCCCTCCTCTCCCATTCTCTATCAGTCTCTTGTCTGTCTGCCTGGCTCTATCTCTGTCTCTCTCACAGAGTCTCTTCCCTTTCCCCTCTTCCCATGCCCCTATAGCGCTCCCTCCTCACTGTGATTCCCAGGATCGATAATGAGCCGCGGGTGCCCTTACATTTCCCTCTCAGCACGCTTGGCCATAAATCATCCTTTGCTTTTCTAACAGGAAGGATGCTTCAGCTAGAAAACATCTCAAGCAAGCTCAGGTCAAGCGTAAAGGTGAGGACAGCTTAACGGACTGTCCCCAGTAACACAGCTTCTACAACAGATTTCTTTTCTTAAGTTCTGAGTCACAGGATGAAGTAAAGGCATAAATAAGGATGCTGCATTAAGCTGTCACCCAGGACTGACTTTAACACGTGATCACCCTGTAGAAGCCACAATGTGAAACTCCAGCTTGTGGCCATATTCATAAAGACAAAGCATTGAGGCAAAGCAAGTCTGGAGCCTCTGGAATCTTCTGGTTTAAGTGTTTTCTAATCCTGAGGTTTTCCTTGTTGCTTAGCGCATGGAGGTTTTCACTTTGTGGATAAAATATATTGTCTGAGAATACATCATCACAAGAAATTGTGATTTTTGTCATTTCCCAGTTGCATATATATATATTTTTATATCTCTGCTCGCACCAACCACAGCCACTGGAGAGACTACACCACACATAACAACAAAACCACCCACTTTTAGAAATCACTACTTGTATATTCCAAGAGACAGACTTTTAGGCAGAGGCATCTTATTGTTTAAAGCCTATGTAAACCACATTGCCTCCAAGCCGTGAAGTCTCCAAGTTCAAAACTGGGGGAAAAAATACATTTCCTTAGCAGATCTGACCATCAAATAAAGCATCTGTAGTGCACATATGTTTGATAGTGAAAGTCAGGGGAAGTATCTTTGAAGATTTCAGACGTGTGCAATCTGGGCCCCTCGCAGGCCATTGACTCCCTCCACCAGAGCTGCTAGTCATTTCCCTATGGCTTCTGAAGGCAGCAGAAAGACATTGACCTGGGCCTCAGTAAGGGCCCCTCAGCGACCATCCTGCCGCACAATGTCCTCCTCAGCATAGTCAACCACTGAGGCGCAAGACATTTTTACGCTGTAGCTTATGCAACTCAACCATATCAGCATGGGTGTACTTTTAACATGTTAAAATAACGGAAGAGAGGAGAGAACCGTAAAATGTTGGAAGGGGGAGAAAAAATCATATACATCATGAGAGCTGTGTTTGTCAGCTGGGGCCTGCATGAGGCAGCACCATCGTTTGACCTATCAGCGATTAAAAATAGTGCTTTAGCATCTTCAGAACATCAAAGATGGTATGAGAAAGGTGGCTCACCCTCAGCGGGGAAGACTGATATATAGTGTGAGGAGACAGTGAGGAGGGAACCAGCGTGAGGGGCTCATGTGGAAGCCTCTTGGACAAACCTGTGCATGCACGGCAGTCGCCCCTTGTGACCCTTGCTTCTCACAGCATTCGGTCAGAACAGGAGGAACATCCCTGTATTGAGTATTGTTGAACCCATACTCAGTGCAAGGTCAGGCAAGTGCAACGGCCGTGGTTTATACTGTAAACACGAGGGATAAAAAACATTAGACGAGGATTGTGTTCATTTTTCAGAGTTCCACTGTTTTACCCACATGTTTAGAAAGTTATCATTTTCAATGGGGCTTGCAGTGCTTGGATCTCAAATCAACCCCTCAGCTCTTTTGTTTCTTTAACAGATGAATAGTGGCAGACCAGAAAAAAAAACACGAGTAGTTCACAGAGTGTAAAGTTTAATGGGGTTTTTGTGCCAGCGATTTATGATTTTGAGTCAAAGGTATTTCCAGGAGAGGCCAATGTTTTTCCTACCAGACTATAATTGTGTTGATTTACACCAATGGCAGTAGAGACCCTTAATTTTGACTCCTCACTTCACAACTAAACATTGCTCTTTAGTGCAGCACAGGCAAACCTTTATAGCTCTGCATTACCATAAAGAATACACAGATAAGTGGAGACTCATACCAGACAATGGCTTTTCTATTGCAAGTGTGGGTAATCGTCTCGAGGAGGGGGGCACTGTGTTTTGGCAAATTGCACCAGATTCATCTGGCTATAGGCATCCCCTTTCCTGCTCTCTCCTCAGGTTTCCTCCACCCCATCACAGTGCAGGGCCTTATCGTGCTGCCCACTCTCAATAGGCAGGGCTGACGCTAAGATTTCAGATGCTGGCCAAGCTCTCCGGAGGAACAGGTGTCCCCTCTGTCTGCCTGTGGTCGAGGTCCCGTAGTGGAAGCATGGGAAAGGGCAGCCACTGCGGAGGTTCTACCCCAGCGGACAGGTAACAGTGCGCCTTTCAACTCAGCCTGAATTCAGCTAAATTGGCATCCTTTTAGGAACCACGGGAAGCAGTTGGAAGTAGAAAATAAAGAACGGAAATTCGCCCAATGATTCCCAGTTGGCTTGAGGAGTATGGTGTTCTCACAATGGGAAAGGAGAGAAAGTATTTTGATGTGTAAATGAGATAAGAAAAAGAGGGAACTTTGGCTAGGACTGCCATGCTTTGTTGTGCTTACTTTTCTCTGTACCAGAACAAGCCTGGCTAATCATGTATTCAGTACAGCATTCAAATAAATTAATGACTTAAAACAAATCTTCCACTTTGTCCTGATGTGCTGTAATGTATTTGGAGTGGTGGGGAATTTTCTGTAAACAATGTAAACAACATCTTATAATTGTGAGAATATATAAGCAATGCCTGTCATTTCCTGAGGACAAACTCTTCTTGAAACCAAAAGTCCAACACAACACCAGAAGGCTTGTGGGCCTGGTGGTGAGAGGGCCATTTTGCAGAGAGATCAAAGAGTCCTGGTGTCAGCCCCGGAGCATCCAGCCCATCAGGCTGACCTGTGATCAATGGTGCAGGTGTGGAGGAGAACACCAGGGCAGGTAAATATCTCAGAGGCAACACCTTTAATTATACTCATTAGAAGCAAATTTGTATGAACTGACAGTTAATAAGAGCTTTACCCAAAACCACAATCTGCTGTCCAAACTCGGGGGAAGTTTTTATGGTCAGGAAAATTGTATTTCTACCTACGCTATTAAATGTAATAAATATTCCAGTGCAGCTACAATGTTAACTCTCACTGAAAACACATTTACCCTGTGATCTGCATGCATTCACAAATGTAGTCTAACATAAACAGTTAAATCATCAAAGTGCACCCCAGCCTCAAGGAAGCTCTGACGTTAGGAACAAGGACATTTGCAAATATCATTTGTGACCCCCACACTCAAATTCTACAGAGTGATAATATATCTATGGGAACGTCATTAAAAACAGTTTCAGGCTCCTCCT
>OMOW01048440.1:10459-20768 GCA_900312555.1 Lamprogrammus exutus
TTTGTCAAACACTGAAGACGACTCTCCGCTCTCTAATCGGCAGGACAAAACCTCTCAGCTGAGCGCACACACACATACACACACACACACTCACTCTCTCACTCACACACACACACACTTTCTCTCTCTCACACACACACAGACACACTCTCTCTCTCTCACTCACACTCACACACACACTCTCTCACTCACACACACACACAAACACACACACACACACACACACATACACACACACACAAAGGGAGTGAATGGGGGCTATCTGTAAGGCCAGCCATGCTTCACCCATGTAGAGGTGTGTTAGCAGTGGGAGTTATCATTGGCCATGGCGGCTTATTCCTCAGCCAGAAGAGCCCATGCCAGCAAATGACTGATAACAGAGCACAGTGGCAGCACATGTAGACCCTGGCACAGATGAAGAAATGATGGGAAAATGCATCAATACATCATGCAGCACGGGCCTCTTCCTCCTTTGCCTTAAGTAATGATATATATATTTACATTCCATTAGCTCCGAAAAGGGTAAACAGGCTCGAGGAAGCAGCTCACTCAGAGGTAAAACCACATTTTACTGATCTAATATCCTCACGTTATTTGTTTCCCTGTCAAGTTGCAAAATGAAAATGCTCGTAGATGTAATAAGCATGGAGGGAATGATGATTTGTGTGATCACTTGTGAAAGAAAAATTAGTTTGAGTTATATGCTGTGGTATTTAATTTGTGTGATTTAATTAATTATTTCAATCAACTGCTGAAATGGCCGTCAGTCTGTATGGCCAAATGGGAGGGGTTGCATAATCCTTCACATTTCTTGACATTAGAAATTTTAAAGGCCAAACATTCTCTTTTTGTGGAAACGCTCAAGGCCAGCGTCCAGCAACCGATTCTCCAGGTTTCCTCATTTTATGTCCAAGAGGCATATGGATACAGGAAGGACTCAAGTATATTACTTAAAACCTACCTCCTTGGCTCATCATGCAACAAATAAATGCTCCATCAAAAAAACTAAGAAGTAAAATTAAAATACAGCAGGACAGGAACAGGAATTTCAGCATTCCATTAGATCCAAAGTTCAACTCAAGGCCTCAGTATGTTCCAAAAGAATGGACTATGTCATACAGCCTGGTGTCCAGCCACACAGGAGAGTATTTCAACCTGATGAGAACGCCCACACTCGAAGGTGGGGCCATCATACACAGGAGAGGGGTTGTTGTGTGTCTTTGTAATCTTGACACGATGACTCATATGAATGGGGATAACTGTGCACACTTTCCCTTTCACTTCTCTACTAGAATGTATTCTTGGTGTTGCACTGGGTTATAAGCGCAGTGACAGAAATAGATATGTGAATATAGAAAAAAAGAGAGCTTGAGCCTGGCCAGCTGCTGTATAAAGTGGACACGTTGGTTTGCCTGCTTTGGAAAATTACAAATTTTTTGGAATGAACCCCCCTACAATTTCAGATGCTATCAGACAATCTGACAGGCACTTTGTTTGAATCAAACTGAGGCCTTCGATGCTGTAAGACGCTTTAGATAAAAGGTACAGTATCTCTGCACTGGCATGTATTAGTATACTGCAAGCCCGCAGTAAATGTATTGTGTCATCCTGGGTGACTCTCACTTCAATTTCAAGTCGAAAGTGTGTAATGAATGGCTCGCTATTCATTATCAGATACACCTTTGATCAGAGTCAAACGGCTGCAGAGGTTCTCGTGAATCCACCTCCACCAAATGGTGAACAGCAGCCGGGACCAAAGCTCTGCCTCTGATCACATTCAACATAACCCGTTCGGCTTTCAACGTTGAATTTAATTGACGGAGACCAGCATGTAATTACTTTGATTACCGTTGAGATTCACAGTTGTCTTTCGTTGTGGTTCGATCAGAGACGCTTGTGAAGGGGCACAGATAAGATGTAAAGGTTAAATTCTTTTCATTTGCCCAACACCTCCTGGTCTCAAGGTCAGACAGAAGCAGCTTAATTTATGTTGGACGATATGCCAACGGTGAATGAAAGCTTCCACTATGATGTGATCATTTATTTTCAGTTTTTTGATCTTTTTGTCATTAACAGAGCTGTGGATGAGACCTGGAGTGATGGTCAGTAGCAAAGGGAACAGTCCTGTAATGAGCTGTGCAGGTTCGCTGACCCGTCCACTGGTTTAGAACAAAAACTGAAATATCTAATAGAAAACAGCTGAGGATATAAGAAATTCTTCCCTACCTCATAAAGAGTCATTATAAGAACACAACATATTTAACCTCTCAAACTCCTGAATTTCCCCTTATGTTCCTGTAAATTTGGAAAATAAATGTCTTGTTGTCACTATATGACATACAGGTATGTGTCCTGTATCCACTTGTTTCAACAGTTTATTGAAAATATACACTTACAATTAGTGAAATATTCAATCTCCAGACACCAAAGTTTAATGACTATATGTTACATCAAAATGGAAATATTGTATGTGCAGTATATGTAATGCATACATTTTCCTGAAACTAATCCTGCAATATTTGGTATCTTTTAAAACACTGGGATGTGGATGTTAGTATTTTGGCCTCTTTTTTCCAGGAAAACCCAAAACTACATACCGATTTAGTTGAATTAACCAGCAGACCGTGCATGTTTGTGAATGTATGTGGGTGTAACAGAAAGCAAGTGCATGTATTATTTCTGCCGGGTTTCACACATTGAGCTGACAAACAATCTATTCCAATTAAAACAAGCTTGCAGCCCCAGTGACTGCAGAGAGGTTTGTGCTGCATCGGATCACATCGTCCTTTGAAAAACACCAGAATGGCCGATTGTGTTCGGGAGGAAACAGGCCCCTTCAGGAACAACGAGTGTGGGCTGGCAGCAGTGGAGAGGGGGAGGTCGACTGGCTGGCTCGAAGTTCTCCTGCAAGTTCCACAGTAAATGGTGCTATGGCGGGGAGGGGGGAAGGGAAAGGCTATTAATCGTAGTTGTAGCCCCAGTTTACCGTTCTTACTGCAGGTGGGACGAGTAGGCAAATTAATTATGTGTCTGAGATTAATTAGGCGATGTTAAGTGAAATGTGCGACTGTAAAGCTTTAGAGGGCTGCACAGCTGACTAGACTAATGGGCCGTTCATGAACTCTTAATAGATGCTGGTCTGATGTTGAGTAGTGCGTAAGCAGAGAGAGAGAGAGAGAAAGAGAGAGAGCAGAATAAGGAAAGCAATGAAAGCATTCTGGAAATCTGGGAATCATCTGGGTTAACTGCATGAGTGTAAAAGCTTTACATTTTTCCCAAATATGTTTTCCATATCCGTGGTTGTTAAATCATTCACTGTATCAGTCGGAGGGTTACAGGTTTAGAAATGGATTTTCAACCATCCCTCTTTGACCCATACATAAGAAAGGTTATGGCCCCTGTATACTTCAATATGAAGAAGAACTTTCAGGGGGAAAAAATCTGGACTATAAGTGGTCCAAATATCACATGGCTGGTTGCATCACCGGTGTGGGCTCAGCAGGCAGAGCTTAAATTTTTTATGGTCTGGTCCCCTGGTGTTGGAGCAACACATCCAAAACTACAGCACTGCCTTCCTTTTATCGCTAAATAAACTACAGCCACCGCAAACTCTCTGTTGATTATAAACTTTTTTCACCATGACCTCTGCTGAGGGTGATAAGTTCTCCAGATCTTTACCGCACACAGTGTTGTAGGACGTCCTCTCATGCCAACTCTTGGGTTGTTAAATCTTTTGAAATACACTGGGGCCTTTATTGTCTGCACTGTGTTATATTGTCCATTTGAAGTAGAGAAACTTAACGTGCACTCCTGCATTCCTCCAGCTGTGACTGCTTTAAAAGGAGCATCTGGAGACTTGCCAGCTTGAAAGTAACACTGAAAGCAGAGCGAGACATTTCTGCGTGTCGGTACACATGCCAGATGACGAAAGCAGTAGGCTGATAATCTCACCAGTTTGTTTTCCAACTCGCACCTCACGTCCACATACTGTTTACACCCTCTCCTTCTTTCCCACCGTTCCTGCAGGCCTCTCAATCTTGTTCTGCTGATTGCAGTTGACAGTCTTGCGCAATGCCATCCAAGAAAAACACATGTTAAACTGGCACGCAGCTCAGAATACAATTCATACCTGCAGAGACGAAAAGAATGCTTCGATTTGCATTTGAAGGGCAAAAAGGTTAACAATGTGTCTGCGTAGACCCAATAAGCCTCTGCATAAATCTGGGCCACATTCAAATATGAAACAGCTACAGTGGGTTTTGGAGCTTAATGTCTTTTAGACGGTGCTGCTGATGTTCTCAAAGTAGTAAATAAGATTTGAAATAAATAATCCCTCCCCTCTGTAAAATGTGAGTGAGATTGCACCCTTGGGCATAAACAACTTCTCTTTTGATTTCTCACAGCTTTTATTGTGCTCAAATTAGCATTTCCTTATCTGTCCACTCTCTAAAAGTAAGATTCACTCCGAATATAAAACCCCACACTGACAATTACGGTAACTCATAAACGAGCGGAGGAGGGGAAATATCAGGTGAACACACCGGGCAGTATTTTCTCATAAGATTTGCTTACGCACACAGGTGGCAGAACAGGAAATTCAAGACAGATAACATGTTAAACAATAACATCGCAGCGCTGTTTTTTATATCCGTGTGCAACAAAAGGCCACATTAATTGTTCAAAACACAGCCAGAAAGCAGAATGACCCAGTAATCCTCGGAGAAGTGAGGCAGTCTATAAGCAGCAACGTGCTCCTGCCTATTAACTCAGCAGACCTCCTCTTTGCCGAAGACTGGAAGATAACAGATGAATAAAAATAGATAAGCAAAAACGTCAGACATGTAAAAATAAAATACATCTTTATTATGGTATTAATTATTCACTTTAAAAAACTATGTACAGTTACAACATAATGATCGGCAATATATGATGTGCACGGCTCACTTATACGGCATATAATACTTATTTGACCCTGACATAAAGAATCATTTGAGTAACAAATACGTGTGGGAGTGCGGCGTGTTCCTTAAAGTGACAGAGGAAAAACAGAGCAGCACGTAAAGGTCCTTCAGACTGCTGAATGCATTTAGACAAATGATGACCTACTGCATGAAGTGAGACGTGAAGGTATGATTTGATCCTCACCTTTTGAGACACACTAACAAACAAAGTCTAAAGGTTGAATGTCAGTTATCGCTAATCTGCCTTGGATGGATAAACAGCTAACCAGTGGTGCATGTTCCAGACAGTACAGGGAGATATTAGAATGCATGTTTGACAAAGCACTGAATAAAAAAAGGATGTAAATTTCTTAAACGAGGCAGATTACAAACCGACATATCCTGTCTGCCCTCATATTAGCCCCGATCATACTGCAGTAACAGTTTAACTAATACAAAAATAGATTTTTTGTTAAAATTTACCTTAGCTTTGTTTTCTAATCTACTTTGCTAGTATGGAAAACAGGACAGGTTACGGACAAAATATTGAGACTCAAGCACTCATTTCCAGTTGAATGTTCGACCCACCAGCTCAAAGAACTTCTTATTGGGTTCATGAAAGAACTGGTAGAGTTTATGCAGGATGGCTGGGGCAACATGAGGGTGAGCCCGGCCTTTTGAATCATGTAAACACCGTTCTCGCCCATGGTCTCTCAAACAGTAGAATCCCTTCGTTTTGTTGAAGTAAAAGTTTGAAGCATTTATCTGAGGCTCCAGCTTTAAGAACCTCTCCACTTTTTTCATCTCTGGCAACGGATCCCTGATCAACTCATCCCCGTCCACAACATGGATGCTCCCCAGTGGGAAGTAGCGCAGCCAGTTCTGCATGTGCACGTAGTAAAGGCTGCGATTGAGAGCCTTGTATCCCAAATTAATCTCACCGTCCTTCACCAGCACCGACTCGATGGGCTGGTAATGTTTGTGCTTTTGAAGGCGATTGTAGAAGACCTGGGTGTAGTCCGAGAGCACCCGCTCAGTGGGATCTCTGAGGATGAGCAGGAGCTTGATGTCAGGGTTCATGTGGTGGATCCGTTTGGGAACTTTGCTGGAGGTGAAGTAGGCAGGGGTCTTCTCCACCGTCAGCTGGTCTGGGAAGGCGTAGGGCATCTGGCTAAGATACCAGGGCAAGCCCTTCTGAAAGTGGCTCTCCCAGTCAAAGAAGTGCACCTCGTTCTGAGCCGCTGCCACTGCGCTGTGCAGACTGAGCATCTCAATGAGCGCCCGTGTCCCACCTTTCCTCACACCAATAATTATAATCTGAGGAAGTTGTTGGAGGGTCCCATTGGGGTGGCTGGTGTTCCCAGTGTCATTGGGGGCCACAGTGAATGAGGTTGGAGGTGAAGGTGGCCCCCCATCAGCCATCGGCCTTGACGGGATGGGGGGGGACTGCATCGCAAAAAGCAGCAGCCCGAGGAGCAAGGCTGCCATGAGGGAGGTCCTGACCCTGGAGGATTTCAGCCTGGCGAGAGCAACAAAACTGTATCCCACATTGAAGGAGCAGCTGCCTGAGGACAAATGGTCCAATTGAAAAGCAAAACAACTGCCTCTTCTCTGCCAGGAGCAATAACTACGAGGAAGAAACTGTGATTAGAGAATATCTGGTTTAGGTTTGGCAGACAGACTAAACAGACAGGATGCCTGAAACACGAGCACTTCCACAAACAACACACCTGATCTTTTAATTACAAGTGTTCACTACTGTAAGTTTCACAGGTCATATAAAAGTTCCCAACATTTGTGCAGTAACACATTTCAGACATACATATTTGGTTCAGTAAACTCCATATTGTATCTCCATAAGGTGCAGAAATAATTAAGTTACCAATGTATTGTCAGTATGGTATTGTTCTTGTTTTTTAAAACAATATTTCAGTGTATGTCATGCACTGACATCACCATACTTAAACATACTTATGTGTATGTCATGTAAAATTGTCAAAAAGCTAAATATCTGCAATCACTGTGAGAAATAAATAATATCAGGAGAAGCTGTAGCCATTTAGTTGCACAAGTACACGTAAAAATTATAATTTACATATAACAAATTAAGGGCTGAACAGCAGCTAAGACACTTATTATTTTAGTCAAAGTATGAAATATAGCACAGGTACCCACAGATGACGCGCATGATTTGCGTATGTTTTCTGTATTTTTACATGCCCGTCCGGATTCATGTCAGCAGTCTTACCAGGAAATGCGTTAAGTACCGGGGATCTCTATCTTACCTTTAAACTGTAGCCGTCCAGTCTACGGAGATTTCATTTCGTGCGCGTTTTGGCTTCGTGTCCGCAGCTGTCCGATGTGGCCAGTGTGACAGCAGGTGGTAGGTTCACTGTGTGATCCAGTACACCAGCGTGTCCGCGTTTTGTTCCGTTCCGCGCAGAAACTCGCCTACGACCCGTGCACAACTTCCCGCGGAGCGCCTCTCCTGCGCTGTGTCGGGAGACCCGGACTGTTCCCCAGATTTTGAGCTGTTGTGTGCTTACGCCTACATTACGCTTGCGAGAGCGCTCCTCCTCCTGACTCACTTTGTTGTAATGTTATGGTATGTGAGAGAGAAACAAAGAGAGAGGGAGAGAGAGAGAGAGAGCGTGTTTGTGTGTGTTCCTGGCATGTGTGATACAGGGGAGGAACAGCATGTGTCACTGCGAGCACATGATCCAGGTGCGTTTAGCCAAAGGAACACTGTGACATAATTCATCTTTATCAGTGCCATTTGTACTGTAGCTCTGAGTGAAAAATGATTTACTAAAGTAAAATCAGACATTGGCTTCCACAATAAATAAATAAGAATGCCATACTATTATATTTTAAAGTTCTGGATTAAATCAAGCAAGTAATGGGAGTAGGATTTATTTAATTTACAAAATTAAATGTACTAATTGTGAGGAAGTTATTATATTATATTATCAATTAAATATTGGATTCATTTTTATAAATGCCCGGCATGGGAGATATGATTTTTTCTAGAATGTTCGGCCAAAAACCTCGTATTGGCTTGTTTACCCAAAATTGGAGATACAAGGTTTTTATCTGAACATGTGAACAAAATCCCTGTATCTCAATTGTTTGGGGGAGAATTGATGACATTTTTGGGATGAGATAACAAAAAAATCCTTTCATTTTTAAATGCAAAGTTTTTCTGTGATTAGCTGGAAAGACCTTGCATCTCTGTGCTGATAGAGGCACCCTGTCATTAAGGGTACCCTTATGTCACTGATTGATTAATTGTAATCTAACAATATGTATAGCTGTTATTCATTCCACTCACAACCAGTCAGTGGTAATGCAGTCTTCTTGGTCATGTGTCATGTCATGTGTCATGTCACCCAACAGTGTGTAAATCCAATTATGGAGAATTGTCCAAAAGTGGGGATTTGGGAATTTCTATTTTTTCACAGTAGTTGAAGGATTACACCCTCCAATATTCTCCTCTTCCTCTTTCCCTTTCCCAAAATTCTTGAGATAATGATGAGATAATGTCAAATAACATCAAGGCTAAGATACAATGTTTATACTTGGCAAACATGGAGTTTAAGGTCTCATTCTGTAAAGTAACTAAACTACAGCAATCTCAAAAATGTAGCAGAGCAAACACTTCCCTATGAAATTTAGACAGTAGAAATACAATGTTTATTTACAAAGAAGCTCAAAACATCAAATTGAAGGAGTGTGTTTTGTTTCTGGCTGTGCCTGCAGCACACATCATCACAGAAGCTCAACTATGCACTCAACATGTGCTAGTAGCGTTCACGCCCACAGGCTTTCTGACGTAGACTAGACGCAAATACAGACTACTCCCCTCTCCAGTTATCCAAACAATTTTTTGTAAGTTGTCACAAAATTTACATGTAGAATATCTGGACCAAGCTGGACAAACGTTTTCTTTGTTTTATGACGTTCCTCATCGTTTTGATATAATTGGCTGCCAAAGTTGAGCGGGTGTGGCTCATTGTACAAAGAGTGCTGTGTCTTATGAATGGATTGTTGATGTCTGTTGTAACCAAACTAGGTGGACGTGTGCACTCACTGTGAAAAAAATGAGACATCAATCGATCTGATGCTGGCGCTATAACAACAGCAGTTAAATAAAGTAAGCTTAGGTAAAGAAGAGTAAACATTCTTCCAGTATGTTGTTTACTGTTTGCAATCATTTTTTATTCTGAAACTTTGACTAAATGTTTACATCATATAATTTTCAACATTTCACTGTGGAAAATATGACCTATTTTAAACATCTTTACATGTTACTGATTTTTGTGGTTGGTTTTTACATTTGCAAGCCTACAACCTGTAGTTAAAGCAACTGCCTAGATTCTTTTATTCTTAAGTTAGAAGGGATCGTCGCAAATTTGAATAACCTAATAAAGTAAAATAAAAAGATTTGTGGCTAAGTCAGGCCCATTGGTGCAGCTTTCTGAAAGATTAATTAGTACTTCTCTTTAACAGAAAAAGTACATTGTTGTTTAGATTCTATTCTCACAACTATAACAGGTTACAGTTTAGGAGGTAGATGATGTAAACTAAAGGGTTTGCATATCGTACTTATTCAGGTCACCTTAGGTGCAAGTGTAGATGTGTAAGAGAGGAGGCTTTAGGAAGAAGACAGACGTGAGAGGAATATACCACACCTGACTATTTTTGTGGTTAGAGATGTGTACTTTTTCAGTAGTCAGACTAATCATAGGCACCTTAGTGTGAGGGCTGGGCTGTGCTTCTGTACAGAGAGAGAGAGAGAGAAAGGGTCACTCCTGCTACAGGGTCAACAGATATATTCTAACAATGAATTACCTACTTGACAAAACCAAGACATGATGAGGAAAATGTTTATTGTTGTTACATTATTCTCAAACCCAGTTATGCTCTGCCAATGGTCTCCGTTTTTGTCATGTCCCTTTGATTCATTTTCCCAAGCACGTTTTTGCTCTGTGTTGTTCTCACATTCCAGTGGAATCAGGAACATCGCCTTAAGTTTTCATACCACAGGCCCTTCCTCGGGCACAGCATCCTTATCTCCTTGTTGTTGTTGTTGTTGTTGTTGTTGTTGTTTTCAAGCTCTTTACTCTTTTTCTCCTGCTATCTGAAGCCGATCTCTGGCCAAAAGAGCTTGGACTTTTTTCCTGTTGTTTCTCTTCTTTGAAAGAATTGGGGGTAGCATGGGAGTTTTTCCTTGTCCTCCTAGAGAGCTTTGGGCTGGGTCGGGAACCGTCTGTTGTTGTGGGCCTGTAAAGCCCTTTAAGACATTGTATGTGATATTGGGCTATACAAATAAATTTGACTTGACTTGACTAGCAACGTCACACTTATAG
>OMOW01048748.1:0-10792 GCA_900312555.1 Lamprogrammus exutus
ATCTGTGACTGGAGTTCAGACGTGTGCTCTTCCGATCTACAGGCATTGACATGGGTGTGCATGAAATTCCAGCAGCAATCGCGTGCTCACTCTCACACACACACAGAACGGAGCAAATTATTCCTTCCTGTGGCGTCGGCCATAGTTCTGTCTCTCTGCAGCAGCTCCAGGCCTTTAGTCACCTTATTGGAAGGAGCTGCAGGGAGCTTTATACAATCTCTCTGCTACATTCTCTGTCATTACAGACACACCTTGATCACATTACTCTACTGTGGACCTTCCTTTTATGCTCCCGCATACTATAACAGTATGACTGTTGAGAGCAACGTAACATCCAACATCATAATAGACATCAAGTCCACTTGTTTTAATGCACGCAGTTGCTATGTGAGTGTTTGTCATACACTCGCTTGCGTACATAATGATAATCTGGAAGATTAACTAATAAGGGCAGAAGACTGAGGATAGAAGAATGAAATGTCCTGGGTCAACACAGGACAACAATTTTGTTTCACAGCGGTAACAAAGATGCCGACAATCAAGGAGATCACATTCACTTATGTTAATGAAGGCAAAAGAAGTGATGTTTGACCAATATATTACCTTTAAATTTGTTTTCAGTGGCATTGAGCCACTTTTACATAGTTATTCATTTAACAAATACCTTTCGGTGTCTATTTATTGTGTAGTCTTCAGTGGCAGAAAATGTTTCAGCCTAAAGCAAATAGAAGAACCCAATGGTATTTTAAATAATAATGAAATCTTTTCTGAATGAAATCTGCATCAATACTTACATAAATACATTTTCAGATTTATTTAAAATGAAACATTTTGTTCACACACCGTTTTTTTGGTGCTCCAATTAAAAACCCCTCCACACACACACACACACACACACGTAGACACCAAACACACATAATGCCCCAATCAAGACCATGCCAGCTGCCTATTGCTGCTGCCCAGACAGTGTAAGGGCAGCCAGTGTGAGCCAGACACATTCCTCCCAGTCATCCCAGTCAGCCAGTGAAAAGGTGACTCTGACAGCAGGTAACAGTGTCCCCATCCTGTCCAGCCGGCAAAAAGACATATGGTCTCCCTCCTTCTCTGGCTCTGTTGCTGTCTTTTCAGGAGACTCTCTGTGACCCTATGTTCACCTGCTTTTAAAATCCACTATGTTTCTGGGTGTCATATTTGGATGGGGAATGTTCAAAATATTGTTGTGTACGGTGTGTTCACATTACTGAGAAAATATTCATCAAGAGAAGAATCTGAACACTGTGGTTAGAAACGTATCGCTGTGAATACAAAATGTCTTCAGCACAGATAGAAATATCGTCCTGATGGACACAAACGCCACAGTGGTAAGAAATGTCTCCATCCTGCATAGAAATTTATCGCCAGAAGAAATGTAATCTCCTCTGGTTGAAATATCACCGTGGAGAGCAGTACAATCACGATCAATTATCATAACAGGTAAAACTCTTACTGTTTAATCATGGCTACAAATAGAAAAGTCATAAACGTGAGTCTTAACATCATGATTCTGCAGTAACATCCCACACCTGCCATGTTTGCCCGTGCTGACTACCACCCCCCCTCTGGCTATGCATACATGGCATAGTAGAGCATGTTTACCGAAGTTACATAAGCTCCTCATTTCTAACAAACAAAAATAACTAAGCAGTGCAACGCAAGCAGCTCCAGAATAGTGGGATTAAGATCAGATGAAACTATTAATCACTGTGCAGGAAATTGTTAAAATGTAAATTATCTACCTGCAATGAAAGAGAAGCACTACCAAAAAAATACAAATAAAAACAATATTTAAACAAGAGTATATAACAATACAGTAAACGCAGTATATGTTGCACTTACTTATTCAGAATGATAAGTATCCCAGATTGTCTGTGTGGGTATGGAAAAGAAATTAATTACAAATATTTATACAAGTATGAGCAACAGAAAGCAACGGTTAAAAACTGATTGATGCAATAGATGCATAAAAGAATTATGGCATGAAATTGCTATGCACATTTATTTAATTTCCAAGATGCCAAATCTACCAACTGTATTTTTTCTGTTCCTGTGGGAGTGGTGATTCCATTATTTATTTCAGTTAAAAATGAGGCACTTTCTTTGTGAAACAGGCCATGATTGCAAATAAGGTTTATGTACTGTAACCAAACAGGCATAGCAGGAGATGTAGGAGGGTTTAGGAAACACAACATCGACAAGCAATTGGATTTGGAAACTTTTTTATTGTTAGATGGGGGGCCACGATTCAAGGCACAAATTTGATTCCAGCTAGACGGGAAAGCGAGAGATTAAAGCCATCACGACACGACTCCGTAAAACCTTGAATGAAAACCAACTTGGCCCAGTCATAAATTATCTCCTGATTTTCTTTGGTCCCTGCTTCCTCTCCATCTTTGTTAGGCAGATAGCATTTTCTCTTTCTGGTTTCTTTTCATGCCTTTCACTCCCAATTCAAATTCGCTCTTGCTATTTTTATCACATCTCTGTGAGAGCTGCCTGTTTTGAAAATATGTCTTGTGCTTCTGGGCTAAAGTATTAAAGTGTACCTAATTACGGAAAATTACCCACTTCCTCTTTTTGCGCCATACAATTACACGACACAATTCCTTATAATGACTTTTCCTTTCCAACAGTAAGCTCCCCATGCTCTTCCTTTATGTTGTTTCCCATTTAGTCTGTCAGTGCCAGTTGTGATGAGCAACACTGTTTTATTGCTAAGATCCAGAAAGCCACTGCGTCATTACTCACTTTTTTTATTGCCTCGGACAGCCTTGTTTTCAGTGTTACAGCACCCCCCACATCGTCCTGTAAACCCCACCGCCACACTCCTCAGCCACGTCCTACCTCCACCACAGGCCGCCCACATTTTAATTTCTTGGCCTAATGAAGCGGGAGCTCCCTCTGCCAAGTTGAATCAATGGGGGTCTGCGAGCACACCATCGCTTCTCATTTTACTCATCCGCAAAGCCAGGCGCGCAATTTTATGTGGTGTCTGTTTTTGTGCCTGTCTTGTTTTTGTGTGTGCTTCTGTGCACGCGCCTCCCGGTTTGGTGTGTGCATCCGTGTGTTCACGCAAAACACCAAGTCAAGCTGTCTCTGCTTGTGTGTTTTTCAGCCGATTGATAAAAGCCATTTGTATGTGCGATGCCTCCCTTTACTACCATTAAAGATATCAGATTACCTCGTAAGTGCAAATCCCATCATCGTCTTCATCTCCATTTTCTAGGTCATTTGGATCTTTGCACCAACATGCACACACACAACACACACACTCCCAAACTCAATTGAGTGTTAATATGCTGACATTTGAACCAGCAACTGTCAGTATTGAGTTGTTTAGATTTAGGAGTGCTCTGTGCGATTGGGAGAACATTGGGCTACAGATTAATCTTTGGAGACACACTTGACATTATTCAAATACGCTGATATATTTAGTGATTAAATGTCAAATCTTTCGCTGCACAGAATGAGTAACTGTATCGTTATTTATTCAGAGATCTTCCCTGTCAGGTAGGCTACTGTTTAGATTAGTGATTAAATTAGAAATTGTGAATATCTTTACTGGAGGACATATGATTCTCCCAAATACCCCACATAATAGTGCAAAGCAATACAAACAAAGCACAAAAACCAAAGAAAGCAATGTTTAATCTTGTTGAGGGAAAGAAGGAAAGGGAGATGTTGTACATGTGATGTTTGCTTTTCCCTACTCCATTAGAAAAGAATGATCTCATGACTACCACCACTGTTTTCATGTCTTTATGATATCACCAACTAATTTATCACAAGTCTTTCATCACAGCCTTTTGTTCTGCTATATGTTCATGAGCACAGCAGGATCGTCACACATTAATGCTGATAGGTAATGTTTGCCTCAATCAAGCTTTTAGCCAGGAAATGCAATAATGATCATAAAAATGACACGGAGATGACGGAGGTAATGCCTCACTTAATCACTTAATTTGATTTGATTGACATGTTGCTTGAATTTAATTAATTACTGGTATTGTAGACCTAATCTCAATCTGGGGCTCCTGTTTGATGAAGCATCTCTCTGTATGTATAGTCATTTATGCATAAGTGCGTGTGTAGGTTTGTAGTAGTGATCTCATCATTGTAGTGTGCCTGGTGGTCTCTGAGCGTGTCTTCATCCATCAACAGCAGAACCAAGATTACTCAGATTTATATGGCTTTCTTTATTTTCTCGTCCTCCACCTTATTGCTGTGTCCTCACCCCTATGTCCCCTGCTTGTGACTCCGACTGTCTTTTGGCAATGACTATTTACATATAGACTGAAAATACAATCTCCAGTTTCACAAGACCGCTATCCCCCATCACCGAGCCTTACACATGAATCTCTCTCAGCCTGATGTATGATAGACGTGTGTGTGTGTATGTGTGTGTGCCTGCAGTAGTGAATGAAGGCTGTTGGTATTCTGTGTGCCATTCCTCTCTCCTCTAATCAGCATTAGGGAAAAAGCAACAGACACTGCACTGATTGCCTTGAGGCAAACACCAGCACAGTGGTCTGCTAACAAGGCAAATGGCCAGCAAAGGCCTCTCTTTGTCCTTAGAGACAAAGTGTTGGTTGCACTGAACAAAAATGAGAGAACTCCTCTGTAATGGTAAGTTACCGGTGCATGAATTTGCCTTGTGGAAGAAAGAGTTAAAAAGATTGATGATACGCGATGTCCAACATTCTGCCACAATATCTGCTAGCGTGGGAGTTCTTGTTATCGTGAAATATTCTTCTACAACTTCTTTTTTTTTTTAAACTTGATGTCAGCATTTACTGGGTGGGATGTGTATCCTTGAAATGTGGGGCAAAGGACATACAGCTTTTTTTTTGCCTAGAATAATATTTGTAATGTTTTGTTCACCTATATTACCTGTATGAGGGGAACTGTGATTAGAAATGGCACTCACTATGATGCAATTCAATGCAGCAGCGCCACACAACCTCAAAATTTGCCATTAACATCAACACTTTATTGACAGCACGCATAAAAACTGAACAATACAAGCTGCATCAAGATTGGATTTATTGCAGAACTTTTTTGTTGGATATATTTAGATTCTATAGACGTACATATTAAACTGGTAGCTCAGTACTACTTAAGTACATGATTGACCAACAACCCGATGAATTGTGGGTCTATGTATGCATTTCAATTCAAATTGCATCATTGCCATACACTGTTCTCTCTGCTCAGTGGTCCTTTTGGGAGGTGACAGGTTTCCTCAGAATGACATTGATGTGTGTGCATTTTTTTTTAACAATGTAATGGTTCCACCTCAAATGTGTTTATGGGACGATGTACCATTATTTCCATCCATGCCGTCCATTGTGTTTGCTGGCCACAAATGGCCTGGCAGCAGCCTCCCAGGTCTCACTCTCTGTTCACTTCCCTTTGCCAGCCACTGGACAGCAGTCATTTTCTGCACTCCCATCCACTCTGGATTGCTGTAATCATAGCCAAGTTTTACGCCCATATGGCAGCCAGTCAGCCTCTTAAACCACATTGCAACATCACTCAGTAGTCATTTAATGAGAGCTTGACTGGACAGTGCTGTATTAAAGCTCCTGGTTAGGCCTTATGCTCTGAGAAATGTTCAACCTGGATCTTGCTTTTTCACTTCCTTGCTTTAATGACACCATCTGCATCTAAAACAGCATAATTACTATCATCCTCCTTCTGTTATGACTACAGTATATCGGTCCAAGTAATTCTAACCCGAATCTGTGTGAATATCTGCTCTGAAAAATCACAGCATCTCTCTTCAAGGCCTAACAAGCTGGATTTACATCTGCGGTAGGGGATTGACCTCAGTTTCGACATTGGTGTAAATGTCCAAGTATTGATCTTCAACGATTGAGCCATCACTCCAGCGGCACTGTTTCATGGCAGATGCTCATGCAGTGTCTCCTCCCCATCTCGACCGTGGCATGGCGCGGCTAAGCTAATGTGTGGTGATGGTCAGATTATTGCCGGGCCCTGCTGCTGCCAGATCCAGCTGTTTTGCCTGGTTCAGCTCATGAAGAGCTGCTTGCTGAAATCCAGCAAACAGAAAAAAAGTAGAAATATTGCCCGGTCCAAATTAAGTCAAATCAATCAAAATTTGTTTCAAGCAATCTCACCCTTAACATTTTGTATCCTTGAGATCTGGCACCTATAGGGCAGGGCCTCTTTACCAAAATATGTGATGTGCGATATGTAGCCAATCAGATTGTGCTGCCAAACCAGCGCTATTATAATGTTGAGTCCACCAAGCAAAAGAGATGAGGAGGGGCAGTTCAGGTGGTTGCTGAGGAGAGCGCTAAGAGAGACAACAGCGAAGCTGAATATAATAAATTATAAACAACTTACATTAGTGAAATAAGTTCTTAATTGGTTGAATAATTGGTTGAATAACAGTAGTTAATAAATTAATTGATCATTTGATTTTTTTTTTCCCCTAATCGTGCAGTCTAAACTTTTTACTTCTTGTGCACTGAGCACATTTGGCATTTGTAAGTAATCACTGACATTGCTCTCCGTGTGACAACAACTGTGGAAAGACAACTGATCTAAACTTTGTAATTCTATGAAAAGATAGATGTGAATTGAAAAGTCAGTGCTGATTATTTCCATTGTTTCACAAGGTGAATAAACGTCCAGGGATGTAACCCTTCAAGAACAGATGCAAATGGTCATTTTCAAGCAAATAGTTCATTTTCAAATCATCCTTTGATGATCATATATTAAACATCTAAACAGCTAAATGTTACATATTCTGTGTCTGTTTTCTAGTGATTACTTAAACCAATAATGCCACAGGGAGGCTGAAATAGGTAATTTTGTACTTCCTGACGTGCATTTGACACAACTGAGATCAATGTAAGAAACAATAATCTTCTTTATTGAGAAAAAACAATAATAAAAACCAGCCATAGTTTTATTCGAAGCATTCATTCAGCACAGATGTGGAAAACAGTAGAAATAGCAGTTCTCACCCTCTATCACCACTCAATGCAGGTGAACAAGTGCTTTTAAATCACAACCACCGATTTCCACGTGACCATGAAACTAACTAAAACTATAGTGATGTGACATCCCAATTCCTCACTTACATACAGTTTAACAATAAATGCATACATGGGTCCTACAGTGCTCATTTATAGTTTTGCATTTGCAATGTAAATCTAAAATGTGTCTTATTTTTTAGAGGTTGTTTTTAAAGTTTTGATTTGGCTTTGTGAAACCTGCAGCTATCCTTTCATTAAAGATTAGCGGTAAAGGAGTCAGTTTCCAACCTGTTAATCCCATTGGAAAACCCTGCAGAAACCCATTTGTTAGGCGGGAGGAAATGAAGCGTCACACCATTAACATGACCCACAGCCAACCCGTCACAACCCCACAAACAGGCCACGGTTTGTGTGCATCAGTGCATGTGGTGATACATTGTGCACAGCTGGTTTGGAGGAAACGTCTGTCAGTTACATCATGGCTTCTGTGATGAATTCCATCCTAATTGGGAATAGGCTGTGGTTGTCTTTAGGAGACATGCTGGTCATATTATGAGCTATTAGCGGCAGTTTGGTGAACGTCTCTCTGGTGACTCTTCCCTGCACCTGCTCTTTCTGTTTAACATTCATGAATAGTTTAAACCTCCAGCATCTGCCCCCATGCCTCCGTATGATCCATTTTTGCTCACACTCACATTGTATTTAGTCTGGTAATTCCGTGTAGTATTTAGTCTCAAAATATTATTTTTCCTGAAACTGCGCAACCATAGCAGCTGTGCTTGGCTTTGAGCTTAATCTCATGTATACATTGTAAGGAATGGCCTTGTGGTTAAGGAAGCTGAGTGGGTGCACAACAGAAATCTTTGTCAGTTTGTTGCTGCAGGAGATTGAAATCTCATGTTTGTGTGTATATGTTTTGTACTTAAATGTGCGGTTTTCTACTCATACGGGTTTTGTAATGAATTACTTTTTATGTGATTTTTGTGGTAATAATAGTACTCAGCCCCTCTCCCTCTCTCTCTTTCTCCTGCAAAACATCCTTTCATTTTCTCTAATCCTATTCATAGAAGTCGACCATTTAACACCACACTGTAATGAATGCAATGAAAGCAGGGCGACGGCATTCCTGTCAGCAGATAACATGCTTTTAAAAAGAACGTTCATTTGGAACATATGAGCTGTTACAATGGGCCTTTGTCCCGCAGAATGAAAAGTAATAGCTCACTTTTTGTTATTATGATATTACAAATATTATAGTTTGCCTTCAGCGTCAAAGTTTGACAGAAAGACTTTTTGTAATTTTCTTTTCTTTGCAGTTAAAGTGCTCCAAAAACTAGACGGCATGGGAGCATCAGCAATATGTATTACTGATATGGTCGTCGAATTAATAGAGCTTGTAATATAGTGCCAGTAGAAAAATGGTAATATTAGCTCCATACTGTACATCTTCTTGTAATTGTTCTTAATAATTTATTTATCTTCACTTCAAATGAACTTGTCGTATCATCATGCCTATTTGGTTTAGTCAAGCCAAATCGGACTCTGCGGTCTTTTTTTCCTTGTTACGATTTGTTTGTGGTGGGACATTGATCTGAACTAGTTCTCTAGAAAGATATCACCAGCACACTATTGATGCACAACCAAAGAGGGCAAAGTACACAAGGTTTTTTCATCTTTTTTTCCAGTGGGTTCCTGTGCTGCTAGATTTCCACTGGAGGGACACTGTGTGGGGCTTCGTGCCAGGAACACCCACCCAGCCACTGACCCTCCACCTGGGGGACTACAACTTGGACGGCTTCCCCGATGCCTTGGTTGTCCTCCGAAACACTAGTGGCAGGTAGGAGAAAGGATGCACACACCGACATAAATACACAAATTCAGACACGTCTTCAAATGTGGATATCCTTCTAATCCAGTGAGACGACTTGAGTTCTCACAAAGTTACCCGTTCATCTTTCTTTTTGAATATCTACTCTTGTTTTTTGTTTTATTTTGGTTTTTCATTTTTGAAGCAATTACAACTCACCTCAAAAAAATATCTCTGTGTTTTGATCTATTTTTGCACTGCAGACTGGAGCAATTTAGTGACAAATATGTGTTTTGATAAAGTTGAAGTGCACTTTAAACTGTTTACACTTGGCCCAATTGTTAGTTATTTCTCTCATGTTAAAAGACAGTCTACAGGTGAATGAGAGTACAGCAGAGTTCAGTGTGTGGTTCTGTTCCATGGTTCAATAAATTTAACCATTTCAATAAGATGCGGTTTGCAGTGATTTTCACTATTATAAATGCTGATGAAGAAGTGTACCATAGGTTTTCAGTAATCATTCAATAATCTGTTTAGCCCTTGACAACAATCTGGGTTTCTCATGTTGCCCTTCAGCAAAAACCTCCTAAAACCCACTGTGTCCAATTCCAGGGATTGGAAATGTAGCACATATTTTCATCCAAATATAAGCTGCATTGTCACTACTCTGGTTTCTGGAGATTAATGTCAGTATAATCATAGATTTAATGCCATGTGATTTGTCATGTTAGATTCTACATTTTCATAAGATTATATAAGCTTAAGTTTTCAAGTGGATTACGAAATGATATTGATTGGAGTCTAAAGAGGCATTCTAAAATGGCTTACGCAAATCTGTTTAGCTTTCAAAACTATAAACATTTGCGTTTAACAAGGCCACGTGTGGGATTTTTCATTAAATTTCTGTGAAATTACTGCTGCTGTGATGACGTGTTCTCATGCGAGGAAACAATGGGGTAATTCATAAAGCACAGAAAGACAGATTGGAAGTGCTGTTAATGGTAAATTGCATCACGTAACCGTGTTCCTTCATTCATATGGCTATTAATGGCCTTTTTTAGCATTTGCCCTGAAAGAGGGGTTACTACGGTATTTTATAATTTATATGTCGAGGAAGCTTTTCATAAAATACAATATCACAGAAAAATTAAGACCAATTTCAGTCTGACAGTAGATTTTTGCGGTCTGAAATCTGGTGGGTAAACTGTTTTCCTCACATGTGTTAATGGTCAATAAAAATTACTACCAGACACTGAGTTGATGAGTCACTTTATTTAGATAACAATAATAATTGTTATTGCACTGCGCTAATCATAAAGCGTCTGCCTCTAAGGCAATCCTGCAACCCCCCACACCCCCATGAGGCAGAACAGACGGAGACAAAGACAAAGACATCCCCTCTTAAAGCTCTGAGCTTCTCAGTCGAGAATTGAGGTTCCCCTCACAAATTTGACATGTTCATTTTGTTTTTACACCAGGGAAAGCAGTTTAACTCGTGACTTTTACATACGTAGCAGCTCATTAACATGCCGGGTGTCATTGGCTGTCACCTGTCAGACCCCTTACAACTTCATGTCGGTAATGTTACACCAGTATGCTAATTAATATTCAGGAAGCTTTGAATGAGCTAAAATTATTGTGGTGTTCTTTTTTGGGGGGTCTTTTTTATGACTAATATGTCAGCTTCTTGCATTCACAGGCTTATCTTTGTGTCAACCCACAGACAGTTCCCTCAGTTTTCAAGTGCGATCATCAAACCAGTTTATACTGTGGAGAACAATGTTTCAGTTCACCAGCAACAAGCAATAAATCACTAAAAATGTTAAAATGAAATAAATTTACCAATCATAGAGTCACTGTAAGCTAAATGAGTTCTTTTTCTGCAAACAGTGTTGGCTAGAATGTTATGCATGCAATGATTTACACAAGATCGGAAGAGCAC